>JZSA01006986.1:0-18391 GCA_000956155.1 Cotesia vestalis | reverse complement strand
AAAAAAAAATTTTAATCCTAGATGAAAAAATTACTTTTAATAATGGAAGACGACTGGAAAACTTTTTCTTCTGGCCCAGAAAACGACATCCTGAATGAATACGCCCATTTTGGAAGAAAAGTTACCATCTACTACACAGGAGCTCTTTATGGAACATTGGCGCCCTTAGTAATAGTGCCAATCACTCCTTTGCTGCTGGATGTAATCGCTCCTATGAACGAAAGTTATCCAAAACACTTAATGTTCCAACAAATAGAGTTCCTAGTAGACGCTGAAAAATATTTTTTTCCTCTATTTATCCACAATTACCTTGGGACCGTCGCGTATTTGACGATAATCATAGCAATTGACACGATGTTGATGGTTTACATCCAACATGGCTGCGCTAAATTTGCAATTCTTGGGTAATAACTTTGTAAAAAATTCAAACTACCTCACACCTTATTATTAACAATTGACTGAATCAAAATTTGTTCAAATTTGTAGGTTGTTTTTGGAACGGATTGCCAAAAGCGCAGATCGGAGTATCAGCCGCCGTGATAATAATTTGGCGAGTGTTGACTACAAAGATGTGGTCAAGTGCATTGCATTTCATAACCGTGCAATCGAGTCCGTATTTTTCTTCAATAATAATTTTTTTTTGATCCTATTGAAAATTTTGAACTTTCTAAACAGGTTCGCCAATCTTATTGAAGATGCTAATTGTGTCAGTTTCCTCTCTATAATTGGGATAAATATAATAATGATGACAACTTCGGCTTTGGTGGTAAATATTTCTTGAAAAAAAAATGTTGTTTTTACAAAAATTCAAATTTTGATTTTTTGCAGGCTCTTTTCAAATTCATGATGAATGAAACAGAAATAGCAGGTCGGTTTGCGTTCTTTACTTTGGGAGAAGTCTGCCATATTTTCTATAGCAGCTGGCAAGGAGAACTACTTTTGAAACACAGCGAATCAATATTTGATCGTGCGTTAGTATCGAATGAAATTTTTGATTTTTATTATAAAATAAAATATCTGCACGGTTCAAAAAAATTATTTTAATCGAAAAAAATGAATTTTGAACCAAGGAACTAGTTTTCAGGAATTTTGGAATTTTGAGTCGTCAAAAATTCTTAATTCAAAAATATTTTTGCGTGGTTCAAAATTTTTTAAAATTATTTTTTTTTACCTTGAATTAAATTGAATTTATTTTCAAAGTGAAATTTTTGTTTTATTTCATCAAAATTTAGTTACCAAGCAAACTGGATTGACACATCAGTGCGTTCTCAAAAACTAATGGTGCCATTTTTGTTGAGAAGTGCCATTCCCTGCAGATTGACCGCAGGAAAAATGTTTGAAATGTCTTTAAAAACTTTTAGCGTGGTAAGAATATTACACTTTCTCAAAAAAAAAAAAAAAAAAAAAAAAAAATTGTAGAATAAACTAAAAATATAAATGAAAATTTATTTTAGATTGTGAAAACATCTTTTTCGTACCTCACTGTGTTTGCATCAATGCGTGCTTAATATTACAAAGTTGAGTATTAATAACCGAATAATTATAATAAAAATAAAATTAGCACTCTGGAATGGTTGCATCGCTTTTTTGTACTAAGTATCTTCGCTGCTAAAAAAAATTTTATTAAAAATGAAGATCATAAACTTAAGACTTATAGTTAATTAAATTTTGTAACTTTTTTATACTCATATCTTATGTGTAAGTTATGTACTATGATAACAATGTAATCTTTGATATTTTTCTGCGAATTCTTTGAAAAATACAGAATCATAAATTTTGACTAAAAAAAAAAAAAAATTTATCTTTTTTGTAAAGAAAATTTCGTCACTTTAAAAGAACAAATTTTACTTTTTCAAACAATGAAATAGAAATGTCAACAAAAATTATACTTTTTTGTACAGTAATATAAATATGATGAAGCACTGTAAGACTTACTGTGTAAAGAAGAGAATATTATTTATAAAATTTACGTGGTGGAACATCAAAGCAAACAGTCAATACATTTGTAACCACTGTATTATAACTTCCAGCTCATTATTTATTAAGCCACTTTGCATCTCATTATTATTATCAACCTGGAGCAAAGACTTCTTAGAGAATCGACGATAAGGACATCATGACATTCAAACCAAGACATCAAAACATTAAAACATTAAAAGTTTCGATGGAAATAGAACAAACAGTCACAATACTGACACGAACTTGCGATGAATATTTTTGAAACGCGTCATTTTCGAGAATTCAAAGTCGTGCTTACTGTCCTTGGACTATGGCCTCCTCAGCCGCCTTTTCAGCGAAATTGCGCGCGATTTTTTGTAATTTTAGCTATTTTAAGTATATTGACCGTCAAGGTAATTTTTTTATTAATTTAAAAATTATCAACTTGAAGATATAAAAAATTTTGTTGAAATAGGTGATCAAATTTGTTGAGCTTATTCACGATATTGACGGCGCTATCGAATGCATGCCGATGATTATTGTTCATCTTGTAAGTTTGACAAAATATTTAAACTGGATCTTCAATGCTGACAAGGTATACACAAAAAAAATAGAAGAAAATTCAAATTTTTTAATTTTGCTTTGTAATTTTTGCGTTTTCCAAATTTTTACGGAACTTTTCAATAATTTAAATTGAAAATTTAGCTCAAAAAAATATTCATCCATATCGAACGCGACGGCGAGACTTTGGAAGTGAGCAAAGACGTCGAGATCATGGAAAGTTGGATGAACCGAATTCGAACAAGCAGCGCTTCTTATGCAAGTATGTTTAAAATTTGAACAAACCCTCAACTTTAGCCCGAAAAAATTGTTTTTTAACTGAGCAGCCAGCATATTCACTGTAGTGGGGATGTTTTTCCTCGCACCAGCAGTGCCCAAAATTTTGGACATTGCCGTTCCTCTGAATGAGTCTCGACCTTTGGTGATGCTGTACCAAACTGAGTACTTCGTCGACGAGGAAAAATACTACGTTTATATATTACTGCATGCGTATATGTCGGTGTCAGTTTCTGTCGTCATTCTCGTGTATTTCGACGTTCTTCTCGGCACGCATGTTCATCATGCTTGCGCAATGTTTACCATACTCAGGTAACATTATATTGACACAATGAAAAAACAAAATTGAATCAAGTAAATAATTTTGGAAAATTTCCTCTTCTTGATTTGAGTAAAAAAATTCTTAAACTAAGAAATTTTTCTTGGTTTAAGTAAATTTTATTTGATTCAAGACTTTTTCGTCTTGTTTCAAAAAAATAAAACTTTTTGATATTATTTTACTTGGTTCAAAAATTTTCCTCTTGATTCAATTTTTTTTTCGGTGCAATTTACATTACATTATTTATCTCACCTTTTATGATTGTTTTGATAATTATAATGTTATGTTCAATTTATTTTTAGATCATATTTGGAAACAATACACCTCGATATGTGTAACGCTACAGATTCCAAAAAATCTGAAATGCTCAAGCGGAAAATTGTCCATTGCATTAAAATTCATCGAAATACTCTAGAGTATGTTAACATTTTTTGTAATTGGTATCAAATGTTTGATCATAAAATTAATTAATAGTGTTTTTGAACTTATTTATTAGATTTGCCGAGGAATTGGAAGCATCTTACAGTACTGCTTGGTTTATTATGCTAACATTATGTACTTTTGTAATTACACTTACCGGGACTGTGGTTAGTACACAAATTTCATTTTTTTCGTGAATTAATACCTACTTTGTAATGTTCAAAATTAATTTTTGAAACTATATTATCTTTAAAAAAAAATAGTATCAAAAATATAAATTATTTCAATGAAAAATATTACTAAATTAAACTACTAGATTTTTTTCAAAATTAATAAAAAAAAAAAAAATTGTATAAATTTAATCAAAACATACAAAAATTCTACGGAAAATTTTCAGGCAGTTATGAAACTCGACAATCCAATGGAAGCAACAAAATTCGTGTCATTTTCACTAGGCAACGTTTGCCACCTCTACTACACAACTTTTCAGGCCCAGATGATCATAGAAGAAAGTGAAGCAGTTTTTTATTCAGTGTCAGTTTTTAAAAATTTTTTACTCCTACAAAATTATCAAAAAATCAAAATATTTGTTTCAATTCAATAAATAACATTTTTTAGTTACTTTTCTGATTGGTACGATTTCCCTCCAAAGTACCAGCGACTCTTGATCCCTATTATGATGAGAAGTAAGACTCCTTGCAGCATATCCGCAGGAAGCATTTTTATCCTGTCGATGGATTTATTTAGCTCCGTAAGTAAAAAAAAAAAAAAAAAAAAAAAAACTTCAATAAACGTTTTTGAAAACTCACAAATGATATTTTATTTTGAAGGTAATTCAAAAAGCGATGTCCTTTTTTACACTCATATCTTCAATGCGTTGAAAACTCTTCAACGATAGTTCAATTCTCAAAATGTGATATAATTATTGTAATAGTTAGCTGCTTTAGAGGCTAGATAACAATTAGTGAATAAATAGAAAAATGTTTTGATAACTGTTATATTAAAAAAAAAAAAACAAAATAAAATTTACCAGAAAAAAAATTTTGGAACAAATTTATTTCAGTGACTTTCAGCGAAAAATAAACAATTGACAATGACGAAGTTTTTAAAAATTTTCCAGAGTCGCGTGATAAATTTACGTGTTTGTAACAAGCATCGTTAGGCGAAACAATTGTTCTGCTTCTCGAAATCTATAGTTCATTAATTATTGACCAATCATTTCCTCTGTTCTTTTTGTAACTAAGACTTCTGAGAGAATAACCAATGATTGTAGCGAAAATTTACTCAAAGAAGACAATGATTGTCAGTCGCAACACAGACACGCAACTAAAATGAATATTCTTGAAACGCGTCATTTTCGAGAATTCAAAGTCGTGCTCACCCTTCTGGGACAATGGCCCTCTCAGTCACCCTTGCAGCGATATTGTGCACGGTTTATTGTTCTGTTAGCTATTTTCAGTATTTTGACACCAAAGGTAACTGTTTTATGTTAATAAATTAAATTTGGCATTCGATTTATAAACCATTAATGGATGGAATAGATTATCAAATTCTTTGAAGTTATTAGAGACATTGATGAAGTTATCGAATGTTTTGGCTTTTTATAGGTAAATAATTTAATTTTGCACATCGATCGTGATGGAAAGGCTTTGAAATTAGATCGGGATGTTGCTATAATGGAAAAATGGTTACAGCGAATACGAAATGTTTCGTTGAGTTATTCAAGTATGAATTTTGTATTTTTTAACTATCATTCAATGAAAAAAAAAAATTATCAAATTAAATTTGAGTTATTTTTAAAATACCCGCATGAAATTTTAATTTTATAATTGCTTGTATTTCAATTTAACCTAAAACAATAACTTTTAAAAAATAAAATTGTTAATTTTGTCAAATTTTGGTCCTTTGATCTCCGAAAAAAAATATTTATTATTCAGCCGCGATGTTTTCAATTCTAATATTGTACCTGGCATCTCCTGGCGCTCCGAAGTTCATGGACTTGATAAATCCGCTGAATGAGTCTCGTAAAAGAATATTCCTGTACCAGACAGAATATTTCGTCGACCAAGATGAATATTACGTTCATATTTTTATTCACGCATATATGACCGTACCAATTTCCGTCGCTGTTCTCGTCTACTTTGATAATTTAGTTGGAACGAAGGTTCATCATGCTTGTGCCATGTTTGATATTCTCAGGTGAGCTAAATTCTAATTTGTAATATTAAATTTTGTTATTTGTTGACTATATTTGAGTAAAACTAAATTTTTATAGTACTTATTTAGAAAACATCAATGTTGGAAAATTAAGTGAAGTTGGTAGCAAAGAAGATTACAGTAGAATTCATAGGAACATTGTGCGCTGCGTTAATATGCATAAAAATGCTCTAAAGTGAGTTTTATTGTTTCAAAAATTTTTACAAGGCTTCAAAGCTCAATTATTTTTATTCAAAGCTTTATTAAAATATTTTTTTAAATTGCAAATTTAAATGTTTTTTTTTTAAATAACCGGAAAAATTTTTTTTCGTGAACTTTTATCAAATTTTTTTAAAAGAATTTTTTTTTTTTTTTGAAATAAGCATAACTAATTTTTTGAATCCTCAGATTTTCTCAGGATTTAGAAGATTCTATATCGTCAGCCTGGTTGCTAGTTTTATTTTTCAGTCTGACGATAATCTCAATAACAGGCACAGTGGTGAGAATTTTTAATTTTTTACCGTCTGACTAGCTAGTATAAGCTAAAAAAAAATTTTTTTCATCTTTACAGACAACTACAAAATTTGATCAACCTAACGAAGCCTTCAAATTTATGGCTTTTACTATCGGCGCGGTTTTCCACCTCTTTTACACCAGTTTTCAGGGCCAAGAACTTATAGATCAAAGTGAAAGAGTTTTTCGAGCTGCGTATGTACTTAAAAAAAAAAAAAAAAAAAAAAAAATCACTAACAAAATAAAAATTTTAATTTCAGGTACGACTCCAAGTGGTACAATCTCCCTTGTTCTCACCAAAAGCTCCTCAGTTTTCTGATTATGAAAAGTGTGACACCAAGTGTGATTACTGCCGGTGGAATGTATATTTTATCACTTGATACTTTCAGTATCGTAAGTACTTTGTCAAAATTGATAATAATATCAACTATGAATGTTTTTTCTTTTTTTCAAGGTCCTTAGAAATGCCATGTCTTTCTTCACTGTTTTGACGTCAATGCGATAAAATTGTTATAAACTAAAATTGGTTCTAAATTTATACATGAATTTTATTAAATAAATTAGAAATTTAGAAAATATTATTTTTTTATTTACTCATCTTAAAAAAAATTTTTTTTATGAGTCAAAATAATTTTTTTTTGTCGTAAATTGTTAGCAAAAATTGATTCAGTTTAAAATTTAAATTTTATTCACTGAAAATTGACATAAAATTTTGTCCAAGGAATTTTTGGTACTTTGAGAACAATTTTTATTGAGTAAATGCTTTTTAAAAATTAAAAATCTCCACAGAAGTTTGGAAAATTTGACTAAAAAACTTTCTATAGTTGAAAAAAAAAAAACTATAAAATTTTTATGAAACAAATACGACTTTCCAAATTTTTAGAACACTCATTTTTTATTTTATCTGTCCGAAAATTAATTAAGGATTGTGTATTTGATGTAAAAATAAAAATTATCAACCCAAAAAATTCGACAGAATATTTAAAAAAAAATTGAATATTTTTCAAGAGAAAACTTTACCAAAATCGACACATAATATAATTTTATTTAATAAAGTAGATAAAGACAATCTTCAATAAGAAATAAATTAAGACATTAAGTTTCGATTTAACTGACTAGAAATAGCAAAGTTTGCATCTAAGGCAAAAATTTTGGACATCGCGTGATGAAGATTTCGAGGAAGTAATAGATAATACAAATGTTCTATGAATAAATTAGCCTCACGAAAAGCTAGAGCTAATTAAATATTAATGCGCCTCATGACTATTTCTATTATCACAAGCCTGTCGTCATAGACATCTAATGGAATAGACAACGCAGCTTTGAGAATACTAATAATTCTTAGAAAAACATTAGTAATAATTTCTACTTCAGTATTAGTCGTGACTTAGACTTCAAACTGCGATGAATATTCTCCAAAGCCCGCACTTTCAAGATTTCAAAGTCGTGCTTTCTCTCCTCGGACAATGGCCTTCTCAGTCGCGACTGCAACGATACAGTGCTCGATTTTTCGTGTTATTTGCTATTTTCAGTATTTTGACACCAAAGGTAACTGTTAATGCTTGTAATAACCATTCAAAAGTGTTTTAATGATCATTTTTTGAAAACTTTTAACGATAAAGTAGGTTATCAAATTTGTTGAAGTGATCGATGACATTGACGGAATCATCGCGTGCTTGCCTATGATTTTCGTCCATCTTACTAGTCTTACCAAATATTTCAACTGGATTATAAATGCAAGCAAGGTAATATAAATACAATAAATAATTTTTTTTTTTTAATTTTTTCAAAAATTTCTTTTCACCTTTCTTCTTAGTTTGACCATCTTATTTTTCTGATCGAGCGTGATGGAAAGACTTTGGAAGTTAATCAAGATATTGAAATTATGGACGATTGGTTGAGAAAAATCAAAAGTGTTTCAACGACTTATACAAGTACCAATTTTTTTTTTTTAAATAATATAAATGATTTATTTAAAAAATTTTTTTTTGTGAATTTTGAAGTTTCGATAAAAATTTTTCACTTCATTTTAATCAATTTAAAAAAAATTTTACTTACCATTTTTTTTTTTAATTTCATGCCCAAACAACAAACAATTCAAATTTTGTCTTTTTTTGCATAAAAATTTTTTTTTTAAATATTTATTAAGTTTTTTTTTTTTAATAATTAAATTTCAGCTTCTATGTTCGGGATTCTCGGAGTGTTTTTGGTCTCTCCAGCATTTCCAAAAGTGCTGGACATAATAAACCCATTAAACGAATCCCGTCCGCTGTTACAAATCTACGAAACAGAATATTTTGTGGATGAAAACGAGTATTATTTGTACATACTGCTGCACGCATATATGACCGTACCAATTTCTATGGGGGTCCTTATATACTTTGATATTCTTCTTGGAACCCATGTTTACCACGCTTGCGCAATGTTTGAAATACTTCGGTACCTTTTAAAAAAAATTTTATAAAATATTTAATTTAAATTAATTTAATTTAGTTACCTTAATTTTTTTTCTTTCTTAGAACATATTTGAAGACAATTCACGTAGAAATTTGCGATGAGCAAGTTGAGGTGAAAGATAAATCCAAAAAAATAATCCACTGCGTTCGCATGCACAGAACTACTCTGGAGTAAGTTGCAAAAATATTTTTCTTCGATAATTTTTTAGTTATTTCTTCGAAAATTTTTGAAAATAATTACTGAATTAGATTTGCCGATGAAATAGACGCGGCTTACAGCACGGCTTGGTTCATCATGCTGATAACTTGTCTTGTAGGATTGACCTTCACAGGAACAGCGGTAAGATTGATTATTATTGATACTTTACCGTCGTTAAATTCACAATATTTTGTACAGACAGTTATCAAGCTCAGTGAAACAAACGAAGCGATAAAATACGTTTCATTTTGTATGGGCCATGCGTTCCATCTTTACTTCACTAGTTTTCAAGGACAACTTCTTATAGACAACAGTGAAGCGGTCTTTTATGAGACGTTAGTATTTCTTTGAAAAAAAAAAATTTTTTTTGTAATTAATATAAATTTATTTAGAAAATTTTATTAAATAAAAATTACCCTCTTTAGTTACTCATCAGAGTGGTACAGAATTCCTGTCTTATACCAAAAACTCCTTATTACAATAATGATGCGAAGCATTAATCCCTGCAGAATTTCAGCTGGAAAAGTATACATTCTGGCGATGGATACTTTCAGTTCAGTAAGTTTAATTACTACACACTATGCTCAAAAATATCGGAGCGTAAAAATAACATTTTTTTTTTTTTTTAAAAAAAGGTGATGCAAAAAGCGATGTCTTTCTTCACAGTTCTCTCGTCAATGCGTTGAAAGTATCAAAAATTAAATGTTGTTCTTATTGTTACTTAATTTTTCACTATCTGTTAAATATAAAATAGTTAATAAATAATTAATAACAAATATTTTGTAAATATTAATTAAATTTATTTATTTTTTGGTCTGAAAATTACATTTTAGTGAAAATTTAATAAATTACAAATGAAGAAAAAAAAAAAGACACAATATTTATCTTTAATATAATAAAAAAAATTTTAATCATAAATTAATCACATTGAAATATTATATTTTAATTTTTATGGGATTATTTTTTAATTTAATGTTAAAAAAAAATTTTTTTCAAAATCTCAATTCAATTTTTCATTTAAAAAAAAAAATCAACAGACACTCGACCAATTTTTTTTTTTTTTTTTTTTATAAACAAATTTAGCTATCAATTATGGCTAAAACTAAAATTTCGATTTTTTTCAATAAATGACACTTTTTATTTATCCGCAAAAAATGTTATTCTCAACCAAAAAAAATGTTATACAAGTAATAAAACATTAGTACAAAAAAAATTTTTTTTTTCAAATTGTACATGCAGTTTTTTCAATTTTAAAACTCAGTTATTTTTTATAAATTTTTCTTGTTAGAAAAAATTATAAAAATAGACAAATGTCTGTTAATTTTAACACCATAAAATTTTTGTTCCGATTTTAAACCACAGCAAGTGTTAAACATTGTAAAAATAAACTTCTAAAAACAATTTAATTTCAATTGTGACTTACACTAACGTGACAAAGTCAAATCAAGCATGACTGTATAACTAAATAAATGATTCGTTGCTTCACCCAGCAAAGGTAATAGCTGATAAAATATTAACGCGTATATTTGATGAAGCTTTCTGCGGAAAAGATCTAACAGAATAAAGAATAAAGCTTCACTTTGAGAATAACAATAAAGAAGTAAGTTCATTGAAGTAATAGTCGCAATATACACACGCAACTGCAATGAATATTCTGTATACTCAACATTACCGAGAATTCAGAGTCGCCCTTAGTATCCTGGGACAATGGCCTTCTCAGCCGCCTTTTCAGCGATATTGCGCAAGATTCGTAGTACTTCTGGCGATCTTTAGCATTGTAACACCCAAGGTACTATTTATACGATCCTTTAATTCTATGTGTGTAATAATAGAGCTTCAATTGAAGTAAGAGTTAATAAATGTGGTTGAAAAATAGATAATCAAGTTTGTTGAATGTATTAGAGATGTCGATCTCGATAATCTTATCGAATGTCTGCCGATGGTTATGCTCCACTTGGCGAGTCTTTGCAAATATTTCAATTGGATTTTCAATGAAAAAAAGGTGATTGTATTTATAAAAAAATATTCATTTTTTTTTTATTAAAACAGCTCAACAATTAATAGGTTAACAATATGTTGTTTCTTATCGACCGTGATGGACAATCTTTGACAGTGGACCAAGATATCGGTATCATGAATAAATGGTTAGAGCGCATACGGAAAATTACTTGGAGCTACACAAGTATGTGCAATAAATTAAAAAAAAAAAAAAATTAATCTTTCAATTTTTAATTAAAAATTTGTGCAGCTAAAAAATTTAAAAATTAAAAAAAAAAAATACAGTTTCTATGTTTTCAATCCTCGCATTGTATCTCGCATCGCCGGCAGTTCCAAAAATACTAGACATAGTTGCTCCGTTGAATGAAACTCGTGAAAAAATTTTTTTATATCAGACGGAATATTTTGTTGACCAAGATGAATATTACATTCATATTTTGATTCACGCATACATGACCGTACCGATTTCTCTCGCTGCTCTTATCTACTTTGATAACATGCTAGCGACCAATGTCGCTCACGCGTGCGCTATGTTTGATATTGTCAGGTAAAATTTTGAACAAACATTAGATAAATGTAAAAATAATTTTACTTTGGGATAAATATTTTTCAGCGCTTATTTGGGAAAATTAAATTTCAAAAAAATTAATTTTGAAAATGATGATGATGATTTAAGGAAATTACGCGGAGAAATTTGTCGGTGCGTTGACATGCACAAAAATGCACTGAGGTAAATAGAAAATAATTATTTTTTTTCCGAATAATTTTTATTGAATAAAAAATTAATTACTCAAATAAAATTCTTAGTTTTTCTCGAAATTTAGAGTCATCAGTTTCATTTGTTTTGTTAATAATTTTACTGTTTAATTTATTGATCCTCACTGTGACTGGAATGGTGGTAAGTGTAAAAAATCACAAACTTCAATGTAAATGCCGAAATTTTTTTGAAAAATTTCCAAATTTTTTCATTCAACTTAAATTACTTTTTTTACTCATACAGACAACTATGAAACTAGATCAACTCAGTGAAGGGCTAAAATTCGCTGCATTTACACTCGGCGCCGTGTTCCATCTTTTCTACACCAGTTTGCACGGCCAAGATCTTATTCAACAGAGTAAAAAAGTTTTTCATGCTGCGTGCGTATTTTTTAAATTTAGCACAAAATTTATTTCAACAAAAAAAAAGTTTTCCTGATCAAATTACCTCAAAAAAAAAATTTTTTTTACGTCAGTTACATGTCACAGTGGTACAACTTACCCCCTCAATGCCAAAAACTCCTCATTCCAATAATGATGAAAAGCATGACGCCATGCACAGTAACAGCCGGAAAAAAATTCGTACTCTCCATGGAAACTTTTAGTATGGTAATAATTCAAAAATTTCTTAATCAGCTTACTAAATATTTTTTTTTTTTTTTCAGGTGCTTCAAAAATCGATGTCATTCTTCACTGTCCTGTCGTCGACTCGCTGATTCACAAATTTTTGATATTGTTAATATTTTAATACAAATATTTGAAGTTGATTATTTGCAAAATATATTTTTTCACAATACAGTCAATCAAATTTGTCATTTTATTATTATTATTTGCAAATAAAATTGATTTTATTTATAAGAGTAGTAAAAAAATTTTACTATTTTATAAAATTTGAATTGTTCCAAAAATTCAATTACAAAAGGCAAGCGAACAAAGTTGCAATCAAAAGGTAAAAGTAACAAAAGTCAAAACAGACAAACGTTTAAAACTATTATTGAAACTTGGCAAAAATGAACAGAATAAAATCCCAATCAAAAAAGACAATTCAAGAACCTGCTAGTTAACCATTGCATGTCTTTTGATTTGCAATCCCTTTGATGTCAATCACGAAACGTCCATAAATTTCTAGTTAACGACAGCTGCAGTATTAAAAATTTAAACGGTACTTGGAACAAGCATTGACACAATATGGACGTCAATAAGTTCAAACTGAATTTTAAATCAAGTTACCGATTGTTAGTGTCATGCTATCGTTGACATTTCAATTGCAACAATGGATATCTTACAGAATCGTCATTTTACAAACTACAAGCTTATATTCACTTGCTACGGACAGTGGCCATATCAGCCGCGTTTCCAAAAAAACTGCCTGAGGTTTCTCATCACCATGGGTGTTTTGAGTATTTTGACGCCTAAAGTAAAACATCAGTTGCTATTTGTTGTCAATAAAATAAATATATTCACTAATTAATTTTTTGGACAGACAATTCGGTTTATTGAATATTTTGGAAACATCGACGGGATGATTCAATGTATTCCTATGATTGGTGTTCACTTATTGGGACTTGTTAAATATTACAATTATACTTTCAATTACAGATCAGTTAGTTCGATCAAATTTTTTTGAATTTCATTATTTTTTGAATGAATTTTTGATTAACAAAATTTTTGAAAAAAATCAATATTTTAGATCAGACGCTTGTTTTCGTTGATCGAACGCGACGGAGAAGCTTTAAAGAACGAAGAGGACAATCAAATAATGGAAAGATGGCTAACTCGCGTAAGAAAAATTACAACCGCTTATACAGGTACTTTTTGAGAAATATTATTTCAATCGAAAAAAATAATTTTACTTTGAGTTCGCTTGATTGTGCCAAGATTTGAGAATGTATCTACCCGACAGCGGCCATGTTTCCGATCCTGGGTCTGTTTTTGGCGTCGCCGGCCATTCCTAAAGTTTTGGATTTCATCAAACCATTGAATGAAACTCGCGCTTTGATTTATTTGTACGAAACCGAGTATTTTGTGGACCAAGACGAGTATTACGTTCCGATTCTCATTCACACTTATATGACTGTTCCGTTGTCAGTTGGCAGCATTGTTTTTTTTGACAACATGCTGGGGACGTTCATTCATCACGCGTGCGCAATGCTGGAAATTCTCAGGTTTGGACAAATCAAATTTTGACTTGTAGGAGACAAATTGCTAAAATTTTTGAACTTTTTCAGCAATTATTTACAAAGAATTCATTTAGACGCTAAAATTAAGAGAATTGATGATCCTGTAAGACTGGATAGAATACGGAAAAATATTATTCGCTGTGTTCATATGCATCAAAATAGTTTGGAGTGAGATATTTTTCAAAAATTATTATTTATAAATTTGAATTTATTAATTTTTGTTTTTAAGGTTTACGACAGAGCTAGAGTCGTCGATAAACATTGCATGGCTCATTGTTTTAGGGTTCAATTTATTGATACTTACTGTTACAGGTATGACGGTAAGTTATAAATCAAATTAATTTAAAAGTTCAATTTTTTACTCTTCAAAATTTGTCACAAAAATAATTAAAAAATTTTTTCAAACACTAATTCATAAAATAAATAAAAATTTTTTTACTATTATTACTTTAAAAAAAACCTGAAAGTTTAAAAAAAAAAATTTTTATGTAGCTTATAAAAATTTTTCCATGTATAAAATTTGAAACTTTTAAATAATAATTTGATGAATATCTAGACAGTTATAAAAATAGATCAACCAGACGAAGCAATAAAATTTAGCGCATTCACCATGGGCGCCCTTTTCCATCTGTTTTATAACAGTTTTCAAGGACAAATACTGATTACACAAAGTGAAAAAATTTTTTATTCCATGTAAGCATTTAATAATTTCTCAAAATTCGAGTTTAAGCCAAAAAGTGTAAGTTATTTTTTGAAATAAGTACATTTATAGATACACATCTCAGTGGTACACTCTACCTTGTTATCATCAAAGGCTACTGAGTACGATGATAACAAGAAGCCGCTCTCCAGCCGCAATCACTGCGGGAAAGTTGTATATTTTATCCATGGATACGTTCAGCATCGTGAGTAGTATCTTTTGAATCACTTTTTAAATCAATTTTATTGTAAATTTTGGTTTATTATTGAAGGTACTGAAAAATGCAATGTCTTTCTTCACTTTATTATCATCTGTGCGCTAAAAGATCGGTGAAATTTACTTCAAAATACGAGAAACATACCAAAATTGACGTCGGCGTTGATTAAAGATTGAATTTTTATCAATTGTATCAAAAATATATTTTATTTTTATATAATATTGTTATTTGTTTTTTGTTAT
This sequence comes from Cotesia vestalis, assembly GCA_000956155.1. Classification (NCBI taxonomy): domain Eukaryota; kingdom Metazoa; phylum Arthropoda; class Insecta; order Hymenoptera; family Braconidae; genus Cotesia; species Cotesia vestalis. Next base: position 3,420 of record JZSA01006986.1, on the reverse strand, counting down.
ATAAATAAAAATGAATCGACACTTACCTCGCAGAATTTTAGTAAATTTTGATAACCAAAAAGAAATTTTGAAAATTTTCAATTGTTAAATAACAAACAGTAAATTTTGAAAAGGTAAAATCGGAAGACAGTAACAGTTACAATAAAACTCAGTTCAAAAATACAGTGTATAAGTTTAAGAGGTTTGCATGTCTTTTGATTTAAAAGTCCAATTGATATTCAAAACAAGACTTTCGAGTATTTTCTCTAACCAAAAGCATCATTTATAAAATCATTAAGAATTCAAGCGGTTTCCAGTAACACGAAGTTCCATCGGAATATTTAATGATTCTAAAGACTCGTCATGAAAACACCAATCGCTTCAATCAGTAACACATTATTCTCTCTTCATAACAATTGTTTTAAATTTGAAAACTATGTTTACGTTCTTCGCAATATAACAAAGCAATTATGGATATTTTGGAAGATCAGCATTTCAAAAATTACAAATTTCTTATGTCGTGTTACGGAGTGTGGCCCTACCAACCCCGTTATCAAAAGTACTTACTGAGATGTGTCGCAACGATTGGTATCTTCAGCATTTTGACGCCCAAGGTATTTTTTAAAAAATTCCAAACCAAAATGAACTTTTTGTATGACTAAATTAATTTTTCTGAATAGACAATCAAATTTATCGAATATTTGGGCGATTTGGACAACATGATTCAGTGTATACCGATGCTTTGTGTGCATTTGCTAGGCCTGGTAAAATTTGCCAACTGGATGTTCAACGCCAATGCCGTGAGTGTTAAAAATGATTTTCAAAAAAAAAAATTTTGACAATTCCAAATTTTCAGATAAAACGATTGTTCGTGCTGATGGAGCGCGACGGAAAAACTTTGAAATCTGAAGAAGACAAAGAAATAATGCAGAGATGGCTGCTACGTACTCGGAAACTGACATCCGCTTACACAGGTATCAATTCACTGCATTAATTACAATGAACATCAATTTGATCCTCATGAACCATTTTTCAAATTTTTTCTTACCAACGAAACAAAACAACGATTTTGTTTCGTTAATTCTATTTCGTCGATGAAGATATTGATGAAGGTTTGGCATAGCTGCCATGTTTCCAATATTAGGACTGTTTTTGGCATCGCCGGCTTTGCCCAAAATTTTGGACTTTATCAAGCCGCTGAATGAAACTAGAGATCTGATTTATTTGTACGAAACTGAATATTTTGTGGATCAGCGGGAATATTATCTGCCTATTCTTTTGCACTACTACCTGTCGGTGCCAATTTCTGTGGGTGGAATTGTTTTTTTTGACAACATGCTCGGGACGTTTATACACCATGAGTGCGCGATGCTGGAAATTTTGAGGTTTTTATCAATTTACCTTCAGCTAATGATTTATTTTTAACTTTTTTAACTTTTCAGTCTTTATTTGCAAAGAGTTAATGCAGGTAGCCATGCAAAAAAAAATCGTGGGAAAGAAGAATTGGATATAATACGACAGAAAATTGTTCATTGTGTCCATATGCATCAACATAGCATGGAGTAAGTAATTGTTGTTCCAAAAATGAAGAAAACTTTATTTGGAAATTTTCCAAAAATACTGCTTTGAATAATAAATGATTGATTTTGATCTCTGTTGCAATAATGATTATGAAAAGAGAGATTTTGAAAAATTTAGTCAATTTTAAAAGCATTAGTTCAAATGTAAAAATTTTTTTGACAAAATTTGGAAAAAAATTCTTATATTTTTTTTTTTAAACCAAGATTTGCTTTACAACTGGACTCATCTATACACATAGCTTACTTCATAGTCCTCGGCTTGAGCTTATTAGTCCTTACAGTAACTGGTATGACGGTAAGTATTTTTTGAACTTCCTTTTCAAGTATACAAAATTCATGAAAGAGAATTTCAAAAAATATCAGACGGTCATAAAATTGGACCAAACGAACGAGGCTCTCAATTACGGCGCCTTCACAATGGGCTCCATTTTCCATCTTTTCTACAGCAGTTTTCAAGGACAAATACTGATTACCCAAAGTGAAAAAGTATTTTACTCTGTGTTAGTAATTTTGTAATAAAAAAAAACATTTCTCGGTTTTTGTCGTCAAATTTTGAATTATGAATGTAAATATTTTTAGTTACACATGCGAATGGTATAACCTGCCGAATTACCATCAGAAACTTCTGAATATAATTCTGCTGAAGAGTGTCAAACCTTTCACCGTGAGTGCTGGAAAGTTGTACATCTTATCAATGGACACCTTCAGTATTGTAAGTTTATTTTTCAAGCGAACAGTCGAGCCAATTTTTCAAAAACTTTGCTCTTTTTTAAGGTACTCAAAAACGCCATGTCTTTCTTCACTGTTTTGTCATCGATGCGATGAATTATTTTGCGAACATAAATAACACTAACTGACGCCAAAAAAAAAGAAATTGATAAATAATTAAAAGTACTATTTTTAATAACACAAAAAAATATTATTTTTTTACGATAAATTTTGTAACTCACATTGAAGATTTGAAAATAAAAATAAGTGCAGCTTCAAATGAATGCAAATAAATTTCACCCAAAATTTTTTTCAACAAAACAATTTATTTTTTAACAGTTCCAAATTTAACTTTTTTTCTGTGAAAATTATTTACACAAAAAAAAAAATTATTATTTAATAGCAAACTATCGAGCTTACAGAATTGAAATGTAATAGCAAAAAAAACTGTCAAGTCGTTTTTTGGTGAGTAAAATCTTGAACCTTCTCAAAAGACACGCAAAATTAAATATTCTACTTGAAAATTAATGAATTTACATTGAAGTTGCGGCATTATATAAAATTATAATCATCAAAAACAGAATACTGAGAATTGCGCGTTAGTATTAACAAACAGAGGAATCATCTGATGGAATACATAATGAATGTAAGTATTGTAGGGGTGAGTTTATGCACGCAATTGCTCGTGGCTTTCGAACAAAAGACACTTCACACATCTTTTGAGCCTTCGTCATCAACGATAGCCTGGAGAATTATTTTTACAATTACAGTATTTGGAAAGTTATCAAATTTATAAATTAGTTTTGGATTAGCGATGGATATTTTTGATAAATCCTGCTACAAAACCACCAAGAATTGCACTACTCTGATTGGTCGGTGGCCGTACCAATCTCGAAAGCAGAGTTTGATAATAATAACTCTTCTATGGATCGCACTTTTGCTGCAAGCTATTCCACAAGTATTATTTTCATTTGAATAAAATTGAGTTTTTTTCTCAAATTGATAAAAATTTTGCAGATTATTGCCATAGTCTTGTACGCTAATGACCGTGATATTATTATTGAAGCATTGTCGACATTTATATTAGATATTGTAATAACAACTAAGTACTTAAACGCGACTTATCACGCAGAATTGGTTTGTTTTTTTTTTT
>JZSA01006983.1:0-16384 GCA_000956155.1 Cotesia vestalis | reverse complement strand
TTTTTTTTTTTTTTTTTTTTTTTTTTTTTTTCAAAATTCTCATTTTTTTAAAAGGAAAACATAAAACTGCAATAGCTTTATAATCATAAGTGCAACAAGAATAGCACAGGTTCTTGCAGTGGCTGCAAAGCGAAATAAAGAGGAGATCGGCTGTTAATATTGACAAAATTCATTCTTGTGTATTTATTTAGTTCTATCTGCAACAATTTCGAAAGAATTGTTATCGATTAATAATATAATATTGAATAATAATAATTAAGTAATAACAAGCATTTTTATCTGCATCGGCAACGATATTCATTATGGAACCAATTGTACCAAGGTTATACAGCTTATTTTCAAAATCCAATGCATCTGTTCCACTTCGATTTGCCCTTCCGTTAGAATATGTAATATTTGAAAAAGAAAATCACTATTGGCTGATGCTGGCCATCTCTAATACGTTTGTTGTTATAATTATATTTAGTTTAATTTCGTGCGATCTTATTTTCATCACATTACTGCAGCATATTTGCGGGCAATTTGCTGTTTTGGGGTAAAAAATTTTACTATTTTTGATCACCAAAAATCTTCCTTTTTACATGACAATAATTTACAAAGATTTTGTAGGCATCGGATAGAAAACACGCCTACTGCCAAAATTACAACAAAAAACGAAAAAGAAGAATTCAGTAGTTCTCAAAAAATTGATCAAGATGTTTCTTACCAACATTTGGTTTCATGCATCCAAATGCACACCAGAGCTATTGAGTACGTTTTTTTTTGATACTTAGTGATTTTGGAAATTTATTATTACTGTTATTGATTGATGAATCATTGAAGATTTGCAGAACTTCTTGAAGAGTGTTTTGCTATGAGCTTCGGCGTGGTAGTTGGCTTTAACTTGCCAATGATAAGCCTTACCGGTTTTCAGGTATGGTAACCAAATTAAAGTAACCAAAAATATTTTTGAACTAACCCTTGATGTTCACTTTCAGATCATTACGCAATCTAATACAATACAGCAAATTTTAAAAGGCTTGACATTTATTGGCAGTCAAATGCTCCATCTTTTTTTTGACTGCTACATGTCACAAAAACTCAATGATTCAAGCTCACAAATTTTGCACAACTTGTACGTCTATTTAAATTTTTGAATTCACAAATTATTTATATTATAGTTCTTGTTGTGATATTTCTTTCTTCTTTTGGATTTTTTGAAAGAATTATAATGTTTTAATTTTTTAATCAGAGCAAATGTGAAGTGGTACAACCATTCCGTAGAATCCCAAAAGCTTTTGCTTTTAATGACTGTCAGAAGTCAAAGGCCTTGTAATTTGACCGCCGGGACAATAATGGAATTGTCCATCGAAAATTACGCAATAGTAAAAAAAAAATATTTTTTTATACTTTTTATAGAAACAATTTTTGAATTTTTTCTTTTGCAGATGGTAAGTCAAAGTTCGATGTTGTATTCCAAGAATTGCGGTATCTTATTTTGGACCAATTACAGATAATATTTATAGCCATATATATTTTTTAGCTAAAAACAGCTGGGTCGTATTTCACAATGTTATTGTCGATGCAGTAAAAAATTCACTAATTATTTATTTCACAGTTCAACACAATGAAAATAAAACAAATTTAGCAAGTAAATAATTAGTTCCACGGAAGAAACGATCTGCTGAAAAATATCAAAAATTTAACCCAAATCTTAAGCTTTGATGAGTAGCTTGTTTGTTAAAGATATTTTTAAATATTTAACGCATTGTAATTGAATCAAAACTATTTAAGTAATTAAAATTGTTGAATTACAGAGAGAAAGTTTTTATTCATTTTTTTACGTACAAAAAAAGATGAACTTTCAATTGAATAAACAGCGAACCTAGTTTTCAAATTATTGACGAAAGAATCGACGAAAAAAAAAATTTTTTCAAAAACTTTATTTGATTAGACAGTTTTTTTATTACATATAATAAAGATTATAAATTGATGTTTGTAAAAAACTCAAATGTCGAATCGAATAAATTTATTTTGCAGAAAATAAATTTAATATCAGAAATAAAATGACTGTTGAAACAATACTGAGTGAGCAAAATCTCACAAATTTTCTAAAGACGCAAAATTAAATATTCTGTATGAAAAATCTTAACTTTTACTAAAGCCGCTTCATTATAGCGAAATATAATTGCACAAAATATAATATTTAACGTTGCATGATAGAATTATCAAACACATACACCATCAGATGGAATATTTAATTAGGTAAGTATCGAAGGGGTGAGTCTTTACACGCAAGTAACCGCAACTTTCAAACAAAAGACATTTTGTACATCTCCCGAAACGTTAGTCATGGAAAACAGATTGAATATTTCTCTTATTCATTAAATTATTTCCAAGAATAATCGAATCAATAAAACAAGTTCACTAATAAAAAGTAATAGTGATTGTCATTTACATGATGGATGTTTTTGATAAATCCTGCTACAAAACCACCAAGGATTTAATGACTTTGACTGGTCGGTGGCCGTACATGCCTCGGATGCAGAGATTGACAATAATTACTATCCTTTGGATTGTACTTCTCTTCGAAGCTATTCCACAAGTATCATCATTCAAATTAACCATCAGTTTTTTTTTTATTGACATAAATTTTGTTCTACCAAATTTTCAGATTATTGCCGTGGTCATGGACTTCAATGACCGGGACGTTTTGTTAGAAGCTTCGTCGCCATTAATGTTAGATATTTTGCTCGCCACTAAATATTTAAACGCGAGTTATCATTCAAAATTGGTCTGTTTTTTATTTGTGTTTTTTTTTCTGTTATCAAATGTAATATTTTTGTGATTTGATGGTTAATTTTAAATAGTAGCTCAAAAATTTATTCGACAGAATGCGGACAGATTGGAAGTTACTGATTAGTGATGAAGAGATACGGATTTTAGAATATCATTCAGAAATAGGAAAGTTATTAACAACTGGGTACACAGGTAAATAGAGAACCAGGTTTTTTAAACAATCAAAACTTTCGAAAATGTTGTAATTCATATTTTTGGCCATGTTGTAATATTAACATTTTTTTTTTTTTTAATACTTACAAAAAACATTCTTGTAGTATATTAATTTTTTTTTTTTCCAACAATTCGAAAGTATTGCTGCCAATTAATATTATAATTTTGAATAATAATAATTCAATAATAACAAGCATTTCTCTCCACATCGACATTAATATTCATTGTGGAACCAATTGTACCAAGGTTGTACAGCTTATTTTCAAAATCTAATGCATCTGTGCCACTTCGATTCGCCCTCCCGTTAGAATACGTAATATTCGAAAAAGAAAATCATTATTGGCTGATGCTAGCTGTCTCTAATATCTTCACTGTCTTTATTGTGCTTGGTTTTATTTCATGCGATCTTATTTTCATCACATTACTGCAGCACATTTGCGGGCAGTTCGCTGTTTTGGGGTAAAATTTTACTATTTTATTACCAAAAGTACTTCTTTTTACGTGACAGTAATTTATAATTTTCTTTGTAGTTATCGCATAGAACATACGCCTACTGCTGAAATTTTAACAAAAAACGATGAAAAAGAACACATGAGTTCTCAAAAAAACGATCGAGATGTTTCTTACCAATATTTGATTTCCTGTCTAGAAATGCACAGCAATGGCCTTAAGTATGTATTATTGAGACTCTATAAGTATGGAATCTAATTTTCATTGTGACTAAATGATATATCATTAAAGATTCGCACAACTTCTTGAAGAGTGCTTCACAATAACCTTCGGCGTGGTAATTGGCTTGAATATACCGGCCATGAGTGCCACCGGTTATCAGGTATAATAACTAAATGAAAAAATAAAAAAATAAACTCGTATCAAAATATATTTTTTTAAATAATATTTGATTTTTATTCAGATCATAACGCAGTCCAACACATTCCAGCAATTAATGAAAAGCGTGTCATTGATCGGCTGTCACCTGCTCCATCTTTTTTTTGAGTGCTATTTGTCGCAAAAGCTCAATGATTCGAGCTCACGAATTTCTCAAAACATGTGCGTATATTTTAAGTTTTGAATTAACTTATAATTTTTATTCTACTCCTTCTTACACTAGTTTATTTTACTTTCATTTTCTAGAAGAATTATAATTTTTTTTTTTTTAATTAGAGCAAATTTGAAATGGTACAATCATTCCGTAAAATCTCAAAAGATTTTACTTCTAATGACTATCAGAAGTCAGAGGCCTTGCAAACTGACCGCCGGTACAATAATGGAATTGTCGATCGAAAATTATGCAATAGTAAAAAAAAAAAATTTATTTATACCTTTTATAGAAACAATTGTTTAATTTTTTTATTTTGCAGATGGTAAGTCAAAATTCGATGTTATATATCAAGAGTTGCGGCAATAATTTGGACTAATTGCAGATAATACTGATAGACATATATATTTTTTAGCTAAAAACGGCTGGGTCATATTTCACAATGTTATTGTCGATGCAGTAAAAAATTCACTAATTATTTTTTTTCACAGTTCAACACCATGAAAATAAAATAATTTAGCAGCTAAATAATTAATTTCACGGAAGAGAACATCTACTTAAAAAAATCAAAAATGTAACCCAAATCTTAAGCTTTACCTTTTAAGAGTAGCTTGTTTGTTAAAGATTTTTTTTTTAAATATTTAACGCATTGTAATTGAATCGAAACTATTTAAGTAATTAAAATTTTTGACTTATAGAGAAAAAGTTTTTATTCATTTTTCATACGTACGAAAAAAACTAAATAAACAGCGAATCTAGTTTTTAAATTACAGACGAAAGAATCGATGAAAAAAAACGTAATTTCACTGAACAGTTGTTTATTACATTTTTTTAAGATTATAAATTAACTTTTGTAAAAAAAATTAAATGTCGAATCGAATGAATTGATTTTGCAGAAAATAAAATTAATATTAGCAATAAAATGACTGTCGAACCAAAACTGAGTGAGGAATATTTTACAAATTTTCAAAAGACACACAAAATTAAATATTCTGCTTGAAAAATCTTAAATTTATGCTGAAGCTGCTACATTATAGGTAAATATAATTGCACAAAATATATTATTAAACGTTCCATGAAAGAATTATCAAACATAGACACCATCAGATGGAATATTTTATTAGGTAAGTATCAAAGGGGTGAGTCTTTACACGCAAGTAACCGCAACTTTCAAACAAAAGATATTTTGTACATCTCCCGAAACATTCGTCATGGAAAACAGATTGAATATTTCTCTTATTCATTAAATTATTTCCAAGAATAATCGGATCAATAAAACAAGTTCATTAATAAAAAGTGATAGTGATTGTCATTTGCATGATGAATATTTTTGATAAACCCTGTTACAAAATCGCTAAGGATGCCATGATTTTGATTGGTCGGTGGCCGTACATGCCTCGGATGCAGAGTTTAATAATAATTACCATCCTATGGATTGTACTTTTCTTGGAAGCTATTCCACAAGTATCATCATTCAAAGTAACCATCAGTTTTTTTTATTGACATAAATTTTGTGCTCCCAACTTTTCAGATTATCGCCATGGTAGTGAACTTTGATAATCGGGACGTTCTGTTAGAAGCATTGTCGCCGTTCATACTAGATTTTTTGCTTGCCGTTAAATATTTGAACGCGAGTTATCATGCAGAATTGGTCTGTTTTTTTTTTTTTCTATGAAAGTAAATGTAATATTTTTGATACTTGATGGTTAATTTTAAATTTTAGATCAGAAATTTATTCGACAGAATAGAGAGGAATTGGAAATTACTGATTAATGATGAAGAGATACGTATTCTACAATATCATTCAGATATAGGAAGGTTATTAACAACTGGGTACACAGGTAAATGGAGAACCAGTGCTTTTAAACGATCAAAGCTTTCGAAAATGTTACAGTTGCAGAAGAATATTTGTATTTTTTGACATAATTTCGATATCAAAAATTTTTTTTTGGCAATTTAGTATGTCTTGTAATATGTTGAACAAATGTGGTGAATGGAAAATTTGTGATTTTACTATTATCCGCGATAATTCGTCTCTTTATAATTATATTGATGCAACATTATTAATAAAATTTTAGGTGTCTGTTCAAATATAAAATGGATCATAAAAACTTCGAAAGTTGAACAGATGTGATGAACGATTTAAAAAAAAAAAAAAAAAAATTACACCGACACCTCCACCTTGGGGACTCACTTATGAGTCTAAAATTATGCCTACAAGGGCTTAAAATTACAGCGCTCTGTGATCCGTCGATAATTAAACGAGTGCGGGTAAAAAGGCTTTTAACGGGTAACGGTCACTCCGTTACAATGTTTAAAAAAATCGAAGGGTTTATTGTATTAATTGTCAATATCAATTTTATATCTTGATAATTCTCTTTTAATTGCTTAAAATATCGTAACATCGATTTAATAGATGTGCATACACAAATTTATTACTTAGCTATCTCTGCATGATAGCTTATTATTAAAATTTTTTTATTTCTTCACTTTACGAGATTTATGTTTCATTGTTCTAGCTCGTTTAGAAAAAAATATATATATATTTTTTTCATGATCATTCAATTTTACTTTTCAATAGTTTTTCACTCCTGGCATTTATTGCATTTTTTTTTTATAATTCAATAAAGTTTTATTTTAATTATTATATTGATTAAGAAATCATATTAATTTTTGGTATAAAATCAAAAATTCAATTTTTTCAACTAATTTTTTTTTTTAAATAGAGAAAAATTTCAAATTTTAAGAAATAAATTTGATTAATAAATTAAAAAATATTAATTTTTATGATTTTTCAACAGAATTTATATAATAACAATTTTTTTTTTAATTAATAATTTAGTTTTCTTTTGAACTAAAGAAAAAATATTTCATAATTAATTTTTGTATCGTTTTTTAATATTTTTTATTCTTAATAATTTTTTGATTTCTACAAAATATTTACTTAAAAAAAAAATTAATATTCATAATATCAAATATAAGTGTTAATATATAACTTATCATGATAATAATAACTTCGTTTTCATTTGTATCAATTTTTACATATAGTGTTTTATTTTTATTTAAAAAAAAAATAATCTTAATAAATTCCATGTAATTTTTTATCAAACAATTTCTTCTTAAAAAAATGTCAGGAGGTCCTGGATCACCACTTCGTAGTTTTACTCTCAGGGAATAATTTTATTTTCTGGAACACTAAATGGGCATTAGAATATTTCTTAAATTAATTGAATTTAAGCGAGCTGACATTGAGCCTAGCACGCATTAAATTCACTAAGATTCATCGCCTCGTTCCACAAAAAGCGATAGAATAAAAATAATTACCTGAGTGAGATGTTTATGATGTCGATTCTTCAATCGTTCGGACACAATAAAACTTACCAAAATTTCTTGGTGCGTTTCTTCTTTACTCTGCTCTCCCCACTCTCACTACACCGACACCTCCACCTTGGGGACTCACTTATGAGTCTAAAATTATGCCTACAAGGGCTTAAAATTACAGCGCTCTGTGATCCGTCGATAATTAAACGAGTGCGGGTAAAAAGGCTTTTAACGGGTAACGGTCACTCCGTTACAATGTTTAAAAAAATCGAAGGGTTTATTGTATTAATTGTCAATATCAATTTTATATCTTGATAATTCTCTTTTAATTGCTTAAAATATCGTAACATCGATTTAATAGATGTGCATACACAAATTTATTACTTAGCTATCTCTGCATGATATCTTATTATTAAAATTTTTTTATTTCTTCACTTTACGAGATTTATGTTTCATTGTTCTAGCTCGTTTAGAAAAAAATATATATATTTTTTTTTCATGATCATTCAATTTTACTTTTCAATTGTTTTTCACTCCTGGCATTTATTACATTTTTTTTTATAATTCAATAAAGTTTTATTTTAATTATTATATTGATTAAGAAATCATATTAATTTTTGGTATAAAATCAAAAATTCAATTTTTTCAACTAATTTTTTTTTAAATAGAGAAAAATTTCAAATTTTAAGAAATAAATTTGATTAATAAATTAAAAAATATTAATTTTTATGATTTTTCAACAGAATTTATATAATAACAATTTTTTTTTTAATTAATTATTTAGTTTTCTTTTGAACTAAATAAAAAATGTTTCATAATTAATTTTTGTATCGTTTTTTAATATTTTTTATTCTTAATAATTTTTTGATTTCTACAAAATATTTACTTAAAAAAAAAATTAATATTCATAATATCAAATATAAGTGTTAATATATAACTTATCATGATAATAATAACTTCGTTTTCATTTGTATCAATTTTTACATATAGTGTTTTATTTTTATTTAAAAAAAAAATAATCTTAATAAATTCCATGTAATTTTTTATCAAACAATTTCTTCTTAAAAAAATGTCAGGAGATGAAAAAAAAAGTTTTTTTTCTCTCAAGACTAATCTTGAAGCATGTTTATATTTTTCTGAGAACTATTTACAACTTATTACATTGAATTCATTTTATAATATTTTTCTATTTTAAAATAAATAATTATTAACCATTGAAGATATTTAAATGTAGCCATAGTTTTTACTTGTCCTAGTATGAGATCCTTCGCTTTTCTATGGATTTAAGAGGAGAAATACGTGTAGAAAAACGTTTTAATGCTGATTTTTTGTTAATTTTTTTAAGGCATGAAAATTAATGTTATCTATTGAAACCATCAGGTTATTTTATACATATATTTGAAATTAATCTATATTTTACGACAATATAACTTAAAAAGTAGCGGAGTTATCAGCTGATACACATCGTAGGTTGTCTTCCAACTTAGCAGTTGGTGTGCACTATGGAAGCCACAATTTTTATCTTAAATTAATGGCACAGAAAAATTACTTTTCTTTATACAATTACGCTGAATATAAACCTCCATCATAAGCGATATTTTTATTTATATTATATATTTTTTTAATAAAGAATGTATGGAAAAATTGTAAAAAATCACGATTTAATTTCAAAGCCCTCTAAAAAATGAAAATTTTGACTTTCTTTTTTTCTGTGCCATTAATTTCAGATAAAAATTATGACTTCCATACTGCACACCAACTGCTAAGTCGAAAGACAACCTGCGATGTGTATCAGCTGATACACGGAAAAAAGAAAACTCGAAAAATTACAGTATAAAATGTAAAATCGGTCCCGTCGTAATCAAAACTAGAAAAATTACAGTTTGAAATAACATTTTTCTAAATTCAATTTTTTAATTTAATATTCAGAGCTTTCAATGTTAATATTACATTCTACAATGTAATTCTTATAAAATCTGTAATAATTACATTTGAAACTGTAATTTTTCCAGTTTTCATCACGAAGCGCCACGTTGCATTATATACTGTAATTTTTCAAGTTTTCTTTTTTCCGTGTAGCTCCGCTATTTGTTAAGTTATATTGTTGTATAATGCGAAAAAATACTTATAGATATATGTATAAAATAGCCTAATAATTTCAATAGATAATATTAATTTTTTGTATCTTAAAAAATTGATGAAAATCTACACGTATTTCCCCCCTTAACTTACTGGTGATTACTCTGTAAGGAGGTATTCTAGTCTAGAAACATGAATTTCAGGTAATTTTTTGAAGTGCCGTAAAAAAAAAGCAATCAACATTTTTATCATACATTTTTTATAAGTTATTTATTTACATTACAAGAATATAGAAAAAAATAAAAAAAGTTGGAAATTCAAAAAACTAGCAGTGGATGAAGTAGAGGGAGGTCTCAAAAAATTGGCACGTGACCATGCCCACGATTCCAACCCTCCTAGCAATCGGAAATAAAAAAATAAAAAAGATTATTAATCTGGAGTAATGTCGCTATGGCATGAACTAGGGAAAAGTTGAAAAAAAAATTTTTCTCAAAATGGCGACTGCCTGAAACAAAAAAATATTTTTTGTACTACTTTTTTTGACTTTTTCGAATTTTTAAAAAATAGTAAAAATTGAAATTTGAGGATGACCGTAGTTCATGCCATAGCGACATTACTCCAGATTAATAATCTTTTTTATTTTTTTATTTCCGATTGCTAGGAGGGCTGGAATCGTGGGCATGGTCACGTGCCAATTTTTTGAGACCCCCCTCCTCATCAGCTGCTAGTTTTTTGAATTTCCAACTTTTTTTATTTTTTTTTGTATTCTTGTAATGTTAATAAATAACATAAAAAAATGGATAGTGAAAATATTGATTGCCTTTTTTTTACGGCACTTCAAAAAATTACCGGAAATTCATGCTTCTAGACTAGAATACCCCCTTAAAAATTAATAAATGGAAAAAAATTAATTATAAATGAAAAAATTAATTTTATTGTAAGGTGTGATTTCACAATAAAATAGTATATTACACCCCTTGGGAAGGAAAATAAGAAAAGCCTCAGATCACATGTAATTGTTGGCCGAGGCGAAGCCGAGGTCAACAAACATGTGATCTGAGGTTTTCTTTTTTACTTTCCAAGGGCTGTATACTATTTTTTTGTCCGACGAAGGCGGAAAGCGGTAACTTTGTTTAGCGCAGCGGGACGAAAGTTGCCACTTTCCACCCGGAGGGCAAAAAAAAAATTTTTTTGAGGAGTTGGGTGACACACCCACGCACAGAAGAAATATATGTATATATGAAGATAATATATAACACAGCTGTTCAAATTCATTTAAACTATTTTAATATTAGGTATTGAAACTTGGAAATGTTCTTTAAATTTCATCACTCTTTCTGAAAAGACTATGTAATTCATCTAATCATAGCATGTGTCCGCATTGATAAAAATTTCTGATTAATGCAATCTCATTTGAGTTACTGTAAAAATATTGTAATTTCAATTTTATAAAAGTATAATTGGACCCACTTAGGGAACACTTTGCATCCACTCAGATTCATTAAATATTAATTATGGAACTACTTGGATTCCACATTATACAAACTCGAGTTCTACTTTGATTTTATTGTGGATCCACTACTGCGTTCAATGTGATTTACTTGAAATCAATAGTGGAACCACTTTGAAACAATTTTGGATCCGCTGTGAAATTTTTCTTGTTGCACTCTGGAAACACTTCGATTCCATTTAAAATCCATGTCGGAACCATTTAATTTCTATCTTGGAAAAACATTGCAAACATTCTGAATCTACTTTGAAACCTCTCTGAAAACAGCGCACAAAACCATTCTGGAAACATACTGGAACCAATATATTTTCAAACTGTTTCCACTCTGACGCTGGTTCCAGAGTGATTCCAGAGTGACCATAGGGTCGCGAGGGTAATTTTAATGTCCACTCAAAAAATTTTGACTTTGAAATAGTACTGTCAGAAATAGTAATTATTCAAATTTATTTTTTCAATTTGATGTAGTAGAAACATGTCACATAATAGTGTTTATAAACTTTTTACGAATTACAAAGAGCCAGTAAAAATATTATCAATTTCTTTTTTTTCATGTTTTACTTTGATTTTGACGAGAAAAAAGCTTCATTTCATTTCACAAAAAAGTACGGTTCAGATTGAAATAACAATTTGGTTAGAGGAAGTAAATAATATACTGAATTTATCATTTTGCATATTTAAAAGTGAAGAGAGCATTAATCAAGTTCGTCAAATATTTGATGACATCGTTGTCTAAAATTTTCCTAATTTTAACAGCAAGAATAAGCAGAGTTCTAACAATAACATTTCTTGGATACTTTGTGGTCATTTGAATTTGAGAGGCTGCTTCAACTGGAAAAGTATTATAAACAATGCATGGTTGTGAGATAGCATTATGTTCTGCCTGATCAGGACCATCTGCATCATTAGAGTCTTCACTTTCTTCACCTTGGTCAGATTCATCAGATTCATCAGATTCCTCTGAGCTTCCATTAGATATGAAACATTCGGGGTAGTCTTCATCTGAATCATACATCTATCAGAAAAGTACAAAAATTATTAAAATATTTACAAATATAACAAATAAATGCAATTATGATGATTAAATATAAAATTCAATACAAAAATTTCTCGATTTATCACTTGAGAATCGCTTGATTGACTTGTCTCGTTTGAATAATCATCCCAAGTAGTTGACGGTAACTCCGCATCCCGGTTAGTATATGATTTTTTAATCGCAGGCTCAAGATTTGACTATTCGTATGAAAAAATAAAAATCATTTATTAGAAAATTTCATTCCCTCATGAAAAAAAAAAATATTAAAAAAACATATGTCGAAATACATAAGAAATATATTTTAAATGTATAAATATATATATGTTTAAAAAATATATAAATTATGTACAGTAAATATATTTTTAATAACTAACTTTTAGCCGATTTTCATATATATTTTATATATTTTAAATATATTTTAGATGTATTTAAGAAATATCTTAAAATACATAAGAAATGCATAGCTAAAAATTAAAAAAAAATATATTTTTAATATATCTAAAATATATTTGAAAAATATAAAATATGTATGAAAATCGGCCAAAAGTTAGTTATTAAAAATATATTTACTGTACATAATTTATATATTTTTTAAACATATATATATTTATACATTTAAAATATATTTCTTATGTATTTCGACATATGTTTTTTTAATATTTTTTTTTTTCATGAGGGAATGAAATTTTCTAATAAATGATTTTTATTTTTTCATACGAATAGTCAAATCTTGAGCCTGCGATTAAAAAATCATATACTAACCGGGATGCGGAGTTACCGTCAACTACTTGGGATGATTATTCAAACGAGACAAGTCAATCAAGCGATTCTCAAGTGATAAATCGAGAAATTTTTGTATTGAATTTTATATTTAATCATCATAATTGCATTTATTTGTTATATTTGTAAATATTTTAATAATTTTTGTACTTTTCTGATAGATGTATGATTCAGATGAAGACTACCCCGAATGTTTCATATCTAATGGAAGCTCAGAGGAATCTGATGAATCTGATGAATCTGACCAAGGTGAAGAAAGTGAAGACTCTAATGATGCAGATGGTCCTGATCAGGCAGAACATAATGCTATCTCACAACCATGCATTGTTTATAATACTTTTCCAGTTGAAGCAGCCTCTCAAATTCAAATGACCACAAAGTATCCAAGAAATGTTATTGTTAGAACTCTGCTTATTCTTGCTGTTAAAATTAGGAAAATTTTAGACAACGATGTCATCAAATATTTGACGAACTTGATTAATGCTCTAACCGATACACCTTCACGTTAAACATCATTTCATCACTATAAGCAAATTATTGATTCATATTCTTTCCCATTTCAAGTGCATCATTTATGTTCTGCTTGTAAATCATACATAGGGTTTGAGATAAATCCTATAGAAGATGATTCAACTTTACATTGCAACAAGTGCGGAATTTATGTAGTGTTGATAGAAAATAAACAGTCTGGAAATGTATTTTTGTATATGTCTTTAGCTCAGCAACTTATTGAATTTTGTAGTCAATACCATGAGAAGTTGATATATTCAATTAATCGTAAGAAGAAGTGTTCTTATGCATTTGAAGACATAATGGATGAAAATTTGTATAAACGTCACATGTCAAGTGAAGACTTGTTATCTTTGAACTTCAGCGTAGATGGAACGCCGTTGTTCAAGAACTCGCAAACCTCAATTACTCCAATTTTATGTACAATAAACGAACTTGATCCTAGCTTGAGAAAGCTACATATAATGCTAGTGACTATTTATTTGGATACAGGAAAACCAGTGATGAACGAATATTTAAAGCCGTTTGTCGAAGAAGCTAAAGTATTAACAAATCAAAGAATTTCTTATACATACAATGGAATGAAATTTCACAAAAAATTTGAAATTCTGAACGGTGTATGTGATTCAGTAGAGCGTCCTAATTTAAGATGCTCAAAATCATTTCGAGGAGCTTACGGCTGCGGATTGTGCAAGCATCCCGGAGAGGAGACTGCTAAAGGTAATGGTCATGTTCGAGTTTTTCCAATTGACGAAGACGGCAATGCCTTTGGAGAAGGGCTGCGGTCTCACCAAGAAACCTTAAAGCATGCAGAGACATCAGAAAAAGGAATAAAACAACGGTCAACATTAATTGATATACCAGATTTCGATATCATAAAAAATTTAGATGTTGATTGGATGCATTGCATTCCACTTGGTGTTTGTCGTCAATTTTTAAAGCTGTGGTTTAATTCGGAATACCATGATAAACCGTTTTATCTTGGTAGTAAAATTAAAGATATTGATGCATTTATTATGTCAATCAAACCATCATTAGATGTTTCCAGAACACCGAGAAAAATTTCAGATCGAGCACATTTAAAAGCTCATGAGTTAGTTGTATGGCTCCTCTTCTACAACTTACCAAGTTTGAAACCATATTTACCACATAAATATTTATTGCACTGGAGCTTATTAGTGGAAGCAACTTCGATACTTCTTAAGACATGCGTCCTAGAAGCTGAAGTATTTTATGCACAGCAATGTATCTTCAAATTTGTCAAAGACGTTGAACTACTCTATGGACTTGAACATGATTCATTCAATGTTCATCTTTTAACTCATTTAGCAGAAAGTGTTCAGAACTGGGGACCACTGTGGGCTCATAGTGCGTTCTGCTATGAAAATTTCCACCAGATTTTGAAGAAATTAGTGAAAAGCTCGAACTCTGCTGAATTACAAATTCTATAATCCGTAAGGTCTATATTTGCATTAAATAAGCTACAAGAGATGCATGGTCAAGATTTAACTTACCGGCAGCGCAAGTTGCTAGAAGAATTAACTCATAAAAAAAGTTATTCAATTAATTTTAAAAAAATCGACAATATTAAAGTAATCGGGAAAAAGAATTCAAAAAATAAATTACCATTAGATCAAGAATTAGCATTACAACGAGTCAACATTCAAATTGATAATGACAGTGTTGTAGATTATTATAAGAGGGCTATAGTTAATAAGGAGATGATCCACAGTAAGGCTTACCGTAAAGTGAAAAAAAAAAAACAATTATTCAGTACTTTTATCCAATAGCGAAGTTTTCGAAATTGTAATTTTTGTAGTTGTAGAAATAGACAAGAAACTAGAATGTTTTGCTTTTGGAAATTACTTTAAAAAATGCCGGAATACATTTTTCCCTGGAGTAAAATTGCAACATTATATTTTTTTAGAATATCAAGATGAGCCACAAACTTTAGAAGCAATAAATGTATCAAGTATTCAGGAAAAAGTCATAATAGTGAAGCAAACAGCCAATGAAATATGTGTAGCGTGTGTACATCCTAATAAGTTTGAAATGTTGACCTAATGCTTACTAATAAATAATGTAGTAACTAAAATTGAAATTATGGAATTATTTATTAAATTGTAATTAATAATTTTAATTGAAGATCTGTAACAATTTCAGTTGATAGTAGAATAAGTTGAAAATTGAAGCAGAATACCAGTCAGCATATATGTTTTCATGTCTTCTGAAATGTATATCGCGATATAAGTTCGCATATATTACAGCATATATTCCAGCATGTATGCTAGCATATAAGCTAGCATATATGATTTAAGATATATCCATGCGTATATCTTTTTCCGAATTTGAGTATATGCTGTATATATTCCTGAATATATGTTAGATTATATCCTCGAATATATACAGAGAATTTATAAGGGCATATATATTTTTTTCGTGGGGGGATCCATGGACACCGAGTAACAGCCTCATAAAAGGATTTTTTCGACTAAATTGACAGTAATTTGACGTTTCAAAAATCATTCCTCGGTGTCCACTGAAGATTAAGGAAGAAAACTTATACAAATCATAAAGTACACCCTACTAAAGATTTTAAGACCCAGAATTGATAGATTCACCCCATGGACACCAAGTAACAGCCCAATAAGAGGCACTTTTCGTCGAAATTGACAGAAATTCGACTGTAAAATAATCATTTCTCCGGGTCCACTAGAGATTAAGAAAGAAAACTTGTTAAAATCATAGAATACATACTACAAAAAATTTGCAGAATCCCATTAGATCAATCTACCCAATGGACACCGAGTACTAGCCCCATAAAAAGCTTTTTTTTAAGGAAATTAAAAGAGAATCGACTGTTCAAAATTCACATCTCGGTGTTCACAGGAGATTAAGGACTAAAACTTATTGAAATCATAAAGTAGAACCTAAAAAAGATTTTAAGAACCCGACTCGATTAATCAACCCCATGGACACTAAGTAACAGCCCCATAAAAGGCGTTGTTTTAGTAACTTGACTGCAATTTGACTTTTAAAAAATCATTCCTCGGTGTCCACTAGAGATTAAAAAAGAAAACTTGTTAAAATCATAGAGTACAGCCTACAGAAAATTTGAAGA
>JZSA01006979.1:0-14347 GCA_000956155.1 Cotesia vestalis | reverse complement strand
GAGACCTTTCATTTGAGTATCCACATCAATTTTTTTATATATTTATATATATTATATATATGTATATATATATATATATATATATCAAAAATGCATGTGGGTATCCAAATGAAAGCTCTTGATGAGTGTAACACCAAGATGAACTTAAATTCTTAAAAACGTCTACAGTCGAAAAAGTACCGTGCATTTTAACAAAAATTATTATTTAATAACGTTAAATCTTATTACCAACGAAGGTTGTCATCGACGGGTGGAGTTCTCTAATTACTTTCGGCAGACACCGATTAAAATCTTCAGCTAAAGTTGCACACATCCAAGAGGAATGCCAAATGATGAAATTTTCTGCTTGCGGGGCCACAGACGTTCGCAGCAATTCTCCAAATGAGTTGAAGTTGGTTTGTTCCAATTGGTGAGCATCAAGCATAATTTTTAAGATGTTTATTGCCTCGTCCAATACATTTGGGGGCACAAATGGCAGCGCGCAGCAGAAGTAAAATATTTTACAAAGTGAATTTGATCGATTCGGAAGTTCTAAGCTATTCCACGTACGATAAATAGCCTATAATGAAAATAAATAATAAATTATTTTTTAATAAAATATTTTGAAAACCCCGTACAGAGTCGAGTGTCAAAGATTTATAAGTTTGAAGCCAAAATACTAAAATAAGTTAATGATTAAGATTCTATTCAATTAAATTTTCCACGAAAAAAATTTCTTGTAAACATAATTTTCAAAATTTTGTTATTTAAAGGGGTGAAATTTTTTAAATAATAAAATCATCATCAAATATAATTTCTAGAAATCAATAAGTAGAATTTGACTGAAATTTATAGTTAAAAATTTAACAGAAAATGTTATTCATTTAATTTCTATAAATAACAAAAGTTTATTTTTAATTATATTGCCATTAATAAAACTTACCCGCGCAAATGTCAGCCACGTTGCTTTACAGTGCACAGTAGGAAATGACTCGTGTACTGACGTTAACAGTGATCCATCACAATCACAAATAACATCTTTAAGCGCAGTTGAGACTTGGGGTGATTTGTTTTTGATCCATTCCCAAACGGTAATGAATAGTGGTGCGGATTTCTCGCTACACAAGGCGAACAGTGCTGGATAACCCTAGAATTATTCAAGTAATTTAATAAGTGAGTGAATACATTGCATAATAATAATTTATAAAAAAATTCATTACTTCATTTCCACGCCGAAAAATAATAGTCAAGAGTAATGAAGAAGTTGGCATTGATGGGACACATTGGTATGTCATGTCGACATGCCAGTCAGCACATTCACTCAGTTCGTCGCTAAAGTTCTTAATGCCAAATAGGAAAGCTGTTGCGGTGTTTGATTCTACCCGTCCTAAATAAGTCTCTTCTATTTTTTTCTCCATCAGGAAATATTCATGTAACCCACTTAATACCATCGGTATTGGGAGATGCTGCCGACGTAAGTGGATACTGAAAGAATACAACAAAAAATTATAATTTCATATATGAAGTTGCAGAGAAGAATGAGAAAAAAATAACGCTAGTAATGAATACTGTCGTCTCGGAGGGAGTAACTGAATACGATTACTGGCAGCTAACGGTGGATTGACTGGTGGCACGACATAGTCATGGTCTCCTAATAATATTGTTTCACCAGTTGTTAAGATCCACAGCGTAGCCGAACACCGACGTTGATTTACTGAATGAGTGCAGATATAGCGACGACCCACGCCATCATAATTCCTTGCGTCTCTCATAAAAGAGAATCCGTTGTGTCTAATACGATTCATATTCTAAAAAAAATGAAAAAAAAGGGTAGAAATACCGTTCGCGATCATCTACACTGATAGAAGGATTTGTTTATAGTTAAAAATATTTGTTAACATTTAACAAATCATTTATTAGAGACCACTTTTTAATCCTTAATAAATATTTCATAGTATTTAAAAAGATTTATTAATATTCAATAAATGAATATCAGATTTATAAAATCTAAACAAATCATTTTAAATACTAAGGAATATTTGTTTAGTACTAAAAAGTGGTCTCTAATAAATGATTTATTAACTATTAACAATTATTCTTTTATATAAATAAATCCTTCAATCAGTGTAAGCACTGTTTTGGAACTATTGACGTTCGAATCAATTAGAAAAAAATTATAATATCAAAACGATATTTAAAGAAGAAAAAAAATAATTTTCTTCCTCAATTAACCGAACAATCTAGAAATTGCACGCCTGTTTATTTTTAAACGGGTGACCATTATATTTTCGGGGAAAATAATCGCAATTAACTGTTTGCTGGCGGTATAAGTATTAAAATATGGCTAATTATATAATAATAAAGAAAAAACGTAATTTCCTTTATTAATAAGCCTAACAAACAAGAAGTTGCACGCCCGTTTAATCGCGATGGGCACCATTCAAAAGGGCTGTACTGAACTAAAAAAAATTTTTTTTCTAAGTGGTATTTTTGGAATAAATTCTATACGGCTCTACCGATCGATCATCAAAACTTATTAGCTCATAACATCAAAAAACTACATTGATCGCCGGCGGCCTGGTCATAATCGGTTGATTCGTTCGTGAGTTATCGTTGACCAAAGAAAACCGAAAAAATGTATCTTTGGAAATAGTCCAAAATTCCTAGTTTGATCAAATTAAATTAAAAGATTTATTATGAGGCTCAATAAACTTCGTCGAACGCCGCTATTCGCGTAGAAATCGGTTCATTTATTTAAACGTTATTGTGGTTTGAAAATTTGAAAAATCATGTTTTATCCAACTTCTATCAGACTTTTGCGCTAGAAGTGCTCGAAAGCATACAAAAGCTATTTTTTTTTAGCTCGGAGAGCTCAAAATAACACACAAATTGTATTTTTGAGCTCAAAGAGCTCAGAAACGTCTTAAGTGCAATTTCAAACGTTTAAGTATGGAATTGGCGGGAAGTTGCAGGGATGGCCTTCAGGGGCAACCTTTTTTTTTAATTTCTTTTAATAATATTGGTAAGATTTTTTGCAGGCTGAACATTGTAGATTCTAGAATGAGGTCCAATGGATCAACATCCACACTATTCCACACGCACTACTACATGTATACTCACATACACCTTTACGCTCACACATATCAAAATATGCGCACATTCATACTCCTACAAATACACACACAATGGCGACATCATTAACAATATCATTTGCTTTCATGCAATTTTTATGGTGACATTTTATTTGTTTTTTAACTTTTTTATACATTTTTAACATTAATCAGATTGCACCATTATATAATAAAAAATTTAAATGTTGGAGAACTTCAGGTTCTACCATCTTTTCTAATCCTTCCACTATGGTCGCATTTTCTCTCAAAAATTCCAACAACCCTTCATTTATTTCTCTCAAATCTTCTTTCGAAACTATATACCCCGTCTCACACCTGGCTGTTATTTCTTGTCCAACTAGATTTTCCAACATATCTTTCAACGTTACCATATTCTCCATGTCGCTCAGGTTACTACCTCCACTTTCTTTATAAATTTCCGTTTCACCTGATTCTGTTTGTCCTTCATCTTTTTCTTCTCTTTTCTTTTCCTCTACTTTTTTCTCATTTCCTTCGCCTTTGTTTTTCTTATTTTCTGTAACTCTTTCTTTATTTTGATTCAGTTTTCTCTTTTCTCCCTTCCTTTTATTGTTCTGATCACTTTCTTTATCAATTTCTGTCGTTTGTTCATTACTATCTGACATTTCTTCTTCTTCTTTTTCATCTTCTGACTGTTCCGACTTTTTCCTGTCGTCGTCTTCAGAATCAATATTTATAAAATCTAAATCTTTTCCATCTCCATCCAATTCCGTTATTTTCTTTCCACATTCCTTTAATAGTTTTAATTTTTCTTTCAGTGTGTCCACTGATGAATCTAAATTTTTTCTCAATGTATCTAAATAGTTCTCTATAATTTCCTCTTCCAGTGTCCTTTCTTTCTTTTGTCCTTTCCCCTTCCCCTTTTTCTGATTGCCATTTATCCGGTCCTTGCACTTCTTCTCCCATGATTTTTTGTTTTTTTTTATCTAAAATTTATCCGATTTTTTATGATATAAATTAAAAAGCTATAACAAATTTGTGTATTAAGATAAGTTTGTACGCATGTTTCTGTAGGCACGTATTTCTGTGTGCATGTGTTTGTGCGCGCGCGCATGTGTGTGTGTATATATTTATACATGTGGTTCTTTGTGTTTGGGCGTGTCTGTCTTCATGTGTCCGTGTGTGTTTTCGATTTTATCTGAATGTATATGAGACTATGTTTTAAGATATGTGTATCAGGGTACATGTGTATGTTTCTTAGTGTGTGTGTGTGTGTGTGTGTGTGTGTGTGTGTTATTGTGAGTTTGATTCTAAGGTATAGTGCGTGTAGAAGTTGTGAATGTGTCATACCTTTGGAGGATCATGGTTGTGATGATGATTCCACTCTTTGACGACTAATGCATCTTTCTGGCCATTCATTCGTACCTTGAGCTTCAGTGGACAGTATTGCCTACCATAAAAAAAATCTTGTTGAAATTACTGCTCATGTAGTGTAATATACTATTGCTTGTAACAGTTCAAGTTCATTATACGTACTTATTATCATGATTTTCCTTAGGAGAGCTTTTTTTAATACCTCTAACGCAGTGGTAAACGGCCTCGGATAAATTCCAGCTCGGGTCTCCAGTCTTGTGGACTCGCCGGTTTTGGACAGCATTCTCAGTTCTGGTCTCGTATGAAACGAGTACATGGTTTGTCGCCAATTCGTACTTGTCTAAATCTCTGAAAAAATCCAGCTGATCTGCTGGATACTTCTTCCCCACCTTAAAAATTTTGGCCATTTTTGAATAAACTGAAACATTTAATATTAAGTTTTAAAAGTTAAGATTAATAATAAATAATTAAGATTAATAATAGTTAAGATTAATAATTAGATAAATAGTTAAGATTAATAATAAAAATTCCTAGAAAGTATCCAGGTATCCATAAAATTATAAAAAAAACCTGTTATCTTTCGTTAACTAGGATTGTTTATATCAAAAAAAATTTTTTCCATATTTTTTTTCAAAAAAGATGCACAGCATAACGCCCAAAAACTGATATTTTTGTCGTTAAAATTAATTTTAGTTACTTTTAAAATTTTCTGATATTCAAGCAATAATTTAAAAATTTCCCTTCAGTTAGTGTTAAAAAATTCCAGTTAAAAATAATGATTTTATGTAATTAAAATTAACAGACCTAGCTTAATTTTTCGATTTTTATAACTATTCAATTATTGTAAAAAAATATAGGAAAAAATTCGACTTCTAGAAAATTAAAAAAAAATATAAGTAGGAATTTTAAAAATATTTTTTTATCATAACAGATTCACTATGAAAATTTTAAAAATTGACCGATGCCTACCGATTTCAATGTGATATTTTTATAACACTGTAATTAACAGATATAAGACAATTTGTCAAATTTTTATAGCAATCGAATTAATATAAAAAATTTCACTTTCAGATAATTTAAAAAATTATTAGTGGGAATTTTTGAAAATAGTTTTTTATCATTACAGATTTGCTAAAAAAAATTCAGAAATTAACAAATGTCTGCTGATTCCAGTATCATATTCTTTTTATTATGACAAAAATTTAATTTTGACATCATTCAAATTATGAAGTCAATTAAAAATCGTGACAAGTAGTTATTGATAAAATATAATCAAGTTATTTACTTACTTATTTATTGTCTTGACACGCAAATACAACAAATTCTCTTATATTCACAAAAATAACACTTGTAAAGCAACACTTTTTCTCTACAGCACAGGGATTAACAAAGAACAACACTGCTATGAGACGCTAAAACGTTCTTCGAGTGTTGACAAGCTGACGATCGCTGTGTACACGCGTTCTCCGTCACCCGAAACCCCTCCCCCCCTCTCTACTGCCCCCTTTTCGATTCGATAATAAGTGTGATTTTCAATAACACATTTTTAGGCTAATTGAAAAAAAAAATAATAGTAATCGAAAAAAACAACAAACGGCGAAAAATTCTGAGGATTCTCATAAAAAGTCAAAATTTTATATAATTAAAATTTAAAAAAAAATTTTAATTTAAAATCACCGAAAAATTGTCGATGGTTTCCGAAATTCGTGAAAAAAATTATAAAGACAAATTCGAATAATTTTTAAAAACAAAAATTAAAAAAAAAAGTCCCAATAAATTGAATTTTGAAAAGGTTGTAGCTATTTTTAAAAAAATTCATAAATTTCCAGAGCAATTGATTTGGTGCGGAATGCCCTCTATGTACTATGTATACATACACATATACATATGTACAATCGAGAATTATTTTTGGAAGCTGGAAAACCGACCATTCCTGAAAGAGATAAGCATCTTATCGCATTTTTTCATTTTTTTCATTTATCGCATTTTTAGCATTTTTTCACTTATCGCATATTGTCTGAAAATCTCGTGAATTTCGGGTTTATATTCTAAAAATATTTATATTTATATTTGATTATAAAAAGCATGGAGTACGGTGATTTTTCGTATCACCGCAACAAAATTAGGGAGAATTCATAAATTTCCAGAGCAATTGATTTGGTGCGGAATGCCCTCTATGTACTATGTATACATACACATATACATATGTACAATCGAGAATTATTTTTGGAAGCTGGAAAACCGACCATTCCTGAAAGAGATAAGCATCTTATCGCATTTTTTCATTTTTTTCATTTATCGCATTTTTAGCATTTTTTCACTTATCGCATATTGTCTGAAAATCTCGTGAATTTCGGGTTTATATTCTAAAAATATTTATATTTATATTTGATTATAAAAAGCATGGAGTACGGTGATTTTTCGTATCACCGCAACAAAATTAGGGAGGAGGACGGATTAATTACTAAAATGTGAGTAATAAATATCATATCCATGTATATATATATATATATATATATATATATACTTTATTATTCAAAATTTCATGCAAATGTTTTTTTTTATTGTATAAAATATATTCTTAAAAATTTTAAGATAATTTAAATTTGGTCGTCTGACTAAACCTGGTTTATTCTACTGAAGCTGATAGTCTCAGTCCAAATTCACCCGTTTGAGCGGGAACGGGTGCCCATTGATTTTTTCAATCATGTGATTAGACAATATAACTTATACATTCGATATTAATTTGTTTTATTTTTTCGAATTGAGTGAAAATATCAATGAAAAAAAAAAATAAAAAAAAAAAACATGAAATTCGAGATAGATAAGATAACATAATCATGATTATTATCAATCCAAATTTTTCATCCCAAAATTAATTTAACGGGTCATCAGGCTGAAAGATTGACCTTTTCTATGTGTAAATATGTCTGTGCCATTAAAACGGGCGAGTTACCTGCGTGGATGTTAATAGGCCTGTGCTAGAACTTTTTATTTATTACTTAAAGTTTATTAATGTCACAATCCTTTAGTAAAAAGTTGATGTGACGTTTCATTGTTGTCGCTTTTCGTTGCTATGGTTACCTTTTTTGGCAATGGTTATCATAGCAACGGTTACCATAGCAACGGTTAAATATTAATGAATAAAATTTGTAAAAATATTGATTTATTAAATTGTCGATAATAAACATTTTAAAAGAAGCACGCAAAGCGCGTTCGATTTTCTAGTTCAAGTAAATTTTTCAAAATTTACTTTCTCTAGGATCAAAATGTTTCGGACCAGGAAAGTAAATGTTTTTAAAACAAGAAAATTTTATTGAAACAAAAAAATTTTTTTTTTCACTTTAAATAAAATTAAAAAGGTAAATTGTAACTTCATTTTAGTTTATTTTTTTTTCTAGGTATTACAACTGTTTTTATAAAAAGTTTAAGGGGAAGGACCATTGTAAAGGAACACTAATCTGGAACGATGGAATTTTCCAGCCATCGCAACCTCATGACTGTATTCTTGATCCACTTTTCAAAAAAAAGCGAAACTTCAGAAAACTCCTTAAAAGTAAATGTCATACCGGATGTGACAAGAAAAAAGTCTACGATCAAGTTGCTTTATTGTGAGTTACACACACACACACACACGCGCGCGCACACACGCACACCACACACACACACACACACACACACACACACACACACACACACACACACACACACACACACACACACACACACACACACACACACACACACACACACACACACACACACACACACACACACACATATATGCACACATACAGACACGTTTCAATATATATATTCCCACACCCCGTCGAAAACGACATGTACACTGAAAAATAATTAACTAAATTCAAGAGAAATATTCTTGAACCAGTAGAAATTACTAAATGCAAGAAAAATTTCTCAGTTCAAGAATTTTTTTACTTAAATCAGAACGATGATGCTCTTCAAAATGATTTTCTTGGTTCAAGCAATTTTTCTCTTGAATCAAGTTAATTTCTTTTTCAGTGTAAAAATGAAAAAATAAATCCAATTTCAATTCCAGATGCCCAGAAGCCGCAGTGGTTTTGCCGTATAAGTCAATGAGGAGTACCTTGAAGCGATGGACAAGTCCTCCCGTGACTTACCCGGCAATAACAAAAGGGATAGAGGAGCTGTACAGCGTTATGATCAAGAATGAATATCAAGATTTGCTTGAGTACAGTGGTGGAAGGCTGAAAGTAGATTTGATTAAAACTACGAACAGCACTTCACTTCTTATATGGAATCCAGAGTACATGATTAAATTTAAAAATTGTGAAATGTTGTGCGGTGATGGCACTTTTTCTCGATATCCTGATATTGCACCTAAAAAAGTAACCAAGCATCATCAACTCTACGTAATTCACGCCATATGGGAAAATACGGTAACATTTATTGTATTTAATACTATTATTAAATATGATCTTCTCTTTTCTCTTGCATAGCTGTGGTTAAATTTATAAATTTTTAACTTCCCGCTATGAAAACCAATGATTTTGGAAAATTGAAAAGTTATTAGCTTAATCCCAATTTTCGAAAATTAAGTTCTCATCAGACATCAACATTCTCAGGTCCTAAGAAGCTATTCGAACAATTTTGATAAAAATGCTATGTGTACGTGGGTTCGTGTGTGTGTAATCGTAAACTTCTCATAACTTTGGAACAACTTGATCGATCGAAACGATTTTGAACTGCTATACTGATCACTCACAAAATCTATTAATCTCTTAACCTTAATAAACAGTGTCGAATACTACAAACCGCAACGAGATTGTTTAATTCATTCAGCAGTTATCGCTTGTCGAATAATTTTGAAAATTGTTTTTTTTTTTTTTTTTCAATACATAAGTACCATCGAAATTTCTTGTCGAATCGATTTTAAAGGAAGATTTAATAATTTCGTGATCACAAATCTGCATTGAACCAGAAAGAGTCGTGTGCGTAAACGACTCACTTGTGTTCTGCACCAGACTCAGTCAGGTGCTGCACCAGAATCCGTGCATAATCACCAGTCTGGCGTCGCACACGACTGAGTCTGGTGCAAAATACGAACCAGTCGGGTTCTCATCTTTCCGTGCATTATTAATTCTTATTTTAACTTTAATTTCAGTGTTTCCCTGTGGCTTGGATTTTGCTTGACCGGAAGACACAAAATGCATATAAAAGTATTTTCAAGGTGATTTTTAAAAAGTTCAAGGATTATAAAAAAGTTGTGATGGCGGATTTTGAAATTGCTTCACGAAATGCATTCAAAGAGTGTATGCCCTTGGCAGACATCCGCGGATGTTTTTTCCATCTGGCGCAAGTATGACATTTCACATTTAAAATTAAAATCTATTTATTAATTAGATTCTTTAATATGTATATTATCCAGCGTCTTCCATTCCTCCCTAAATACCGTTAGATTCTATGCTGATACATGGAGTGATCATATACTGGTACATGATCATCTATTGGGGCTTTTACCTTATAAAAAATTTATCAGTATCGATTTTGCTATAATCATTTTTCTGAAATCATCAACCATTTAGCGAATATCATCAAATACGCTCCTTTTAATATTAGTTTTTCAAAAACATTCTTTTACAGATTTTGACAATTTGAACAATTTTAATTTGGATGGAAAAAAAATGCTTTTATACGCTCTTTTGACATAAAACCCCTCTCTAACTGCTGTAGTACGCCTTTTCGCCATTTTTCACCAATATTTTATATATTTTTTCTTCTTTAAGCTAAAACACCCCTCTTTTTTCGTTCTGATATTACTATTCTACTATTTTACTATACTATTATATTTCTACTATTTTATCAATATCGTAACTTGACTCAACCCGTAATTTTCCAATCTTACACTTCCTCCACAGGCAATCCAAAAAAACGCTTCCAGGCTTGGCGTGTGGCAAGAAATAAAAGGAGATATTGAGGGACGTTCTGAACTAAGAAGACTAATGGCACTTGCGTTTTTACCTGAAGACAAAATTAAGGATAGTTATGAGGAATTTGTTGGAAGTTTAACTGACGACTACAAAGAAATTTTTAAACCTCTTCTAACGTATTATAAAGATTATTGGCTTGACACAAGAGGTCCTTCGGATTTTAGTGTGTATAACTTGAAGAAAATGACTGATAACTATTCAGAGTCTTATAATGCTGACCTCACCAGGAACCTTAAAAAACATCCCAAGCCTTTGGAATTAATCCGTTAGTGACTCTTTCGATCTTACAATATTAGATTTTATTCCATTCTATATTATTTTATCTTAAATAATCATACTACTCAATTTTACCATATTTGACACTTTTTAAAATTAAGTAACGTATGTGTGTATATCTTCCCATATAACAATGTTGAACCATGATTTTAATGTTTTTACTGGCCTCAATTAGCCATGTTAGAGGTCTATTCACAGCTAATAGTATCATATATATTCAGTAATATTTCTAATCAGATATATTGACATTTTAGTTCAAATTTATTCTATTCTATTACATCTCTACTCAACTTAAACTATACTCAGCTTTAACTTTATTCAATTACATTTTACATCAGTTATATAGATCTATTCAGTTACATTTTCAATCAGGTATATGTCTATTATTATCGTCTTTTTATAATAGTTATTATGTTGCAATGTAATTAACTACTATTTTATTGTGGTAACTGTTTTAATTACAGTTGACAAGCTTACGATTACAAAAGTCATACTTACCATCACGACAGTTGTAGCTACTATATTATCACGATAATAATTACAATCTCGTATATTTAAAACT
Source organism: Cotesia vestalis (assembly GCA_000956155.1). Taxonomy (NCBI): domain Eukaryota; kingdom Metazoa; phylum Arthropoda; class Insecta; order Hymenoptera; family Braconidae; genus Cotesia; species Cotesia vestalis. The sequence goes on along the minus strand of JZSA01006979.1, from coordinate 3,092 downwards.
ATAATCCTAATTTTAATCATAATTCCAAATATTCCAATTTCTTTCATCTCAAAGTCGTCCAGTAACTGTATTTTTAATTTGGTCAGCTTCCTCGAGGTAACTTTAAACACTGGAGTTGGAACTTTATGAACGCTGCCTTTTGTGAATAATTAATCAATCAAAACTGAATTTTGAGGATAACAATAACCTTCGCGAAATGTCATTCCAAACTTTTGAGTAACTTAAGAAGTAAACAAATCATAAAAAATGTTCAGTATAAGAGTTTAGGATGAAAAAAATTAAAATATTAAACAAAAACAATTTAAAGTAGAATCAGAGCTTTTTAATACACAAGATGGTAACTATGACTATGGTAATGGCAAATATTATCAGCTGTCATTATGACAGTATAACTATGATAAAATTTTAGTCAATAACATGTAAGATAATAAATATTGTGGTACAAAAAATTACGGTAATAATAAACATAAAAATTACTCTGTGTAGTTGTGAATAAATATGTTTTGTAAACCATGAAAAAATTGTTTGGATCTACGTAGGTCCTACACCATCTTTTTGATGCACGAACATTTAAAGAGATCTAATTGCTTAAAATGTCAACGAAATAAATCTTAATATTGATTTATTTACTGTTACATGTAGAACATATTAAAAGAAACTTGGAGAATGGACAGAGAAATAGGGAATCTATTGCCATGGGAGTGAAAATTGATTCAGTATCGCAAAGGCAGTTGATAAAAAGTAATGATCTACGGCTACTATGGGATGAGCTTGCTGCAGGAACTAAGTCGGTCAATTATTTTTTAAGCCGAATTAGTTACTTGATTCACAAGCGAGCGCCGAAATTTGAAGTTCCCAGTGATGACGAACTGACTGATGATGTTGATGATGACGACTTTGGTGGGTTATTACACATATTAATCATTATGTCTCTTCTTTCAAAAATGAAAGAAACCAAAAAACTTTGTTTCTCCCTGACAAAATACAATGCATACTTCCTTTTTTCTTTGTATTCTCTCATAATTCTTTCTATCGCTTTGCTATCTTCTAAGTTTCCGGAATTTTTATTAGTTACTGATAACTATTGTGCAAAATAGTGACGGGTATTTTTTATTTTCCATTCTGTATAAGTGAATACATTTGTCGAGAAAATGACTTGTCACATGACATAATCAATCGGAAACAATATATTAGCATAAGTGATTTTATTCTTTATTTCTTGTAAACAAAAACAAATAATGACTTAACGATACGTAATACATCAATTTAGTCCCTCTGAATTTAGGTAAAGAGAGTCTTCCTGCTGGTACCATCGATTTGAAATCACTACAATCGTCCGATCAAACATCTGAAAATGGTAATTTCATCGATTCTATGTATGAAAAAAAAAACTGTAATAACAATAACACTAAGATTAATATAAAATTTTACTTGTTGTGAATTTACATACAGGAGCAGAAATTAATCGTGATTTGGGAGTATTTTCTACGCCTGATGTTATGGCAATGACATCTAGATTACCTTCGCTGATTGTCAACAACAATCATCACGCAGCAGCTAGTCAGTCGCAGATGACGCATTATCCGAATAAAAATCATCCTGAAGTGTCCATAGGATCCAGTAAAAATATACTGATTCCGTCTCGTGTCCAGTACCAGACATTGATGCCCGAGTACCCCGATGAGAAAACTAACATGAGTGCAAGCAAGGCTAAGTGTGCTGGTAGTAATATTAGTGCTGAGAATTACCGTAGCGGAAATGAGTTAAGAAATAATCTGAACAGAAGCATACACAAGATACAAAGAACGAATCAAAAAGAAGGAAAATATTTAAAAAAATCAAAAGTATTGTTATCGAAAGATAACTTAAAATTATTAAAAGATATGAGCAAAGAAAAAAAAAGAAAATAATAAATAGTGATTATACGGAATATTCGTGCATACATAAAACTACTTTTTATAGTAGGATGTGAATAAATTATTAACAGTTTGTTGGATGTTAAGATTGATTATGAAGAAAAATCATTTTTTCCTATACTAATTGATAGATAATAAATGATAATTTATAAATAAAGAATCATTTTTATCGATAACTACCATATCCTAATTATTATTGTTGTTATGCAAAACAATTTAAAGTTGACCCGTTTAAAATTAAACGGGCGGACAATTTCTTGTTTATTAATGTAATAATTAAAAAAATTATTTTTTCTTTAATTATTTTTACATTATCAATTATATTTAGTACTAATACCCCCAGCAAACCGATCATTGCAATTATTTTCTTCGCGGATAGAAGAGTCGCCCGTTTAAAAATAAACGGGCGTGCGATTTCTTGTTTGTTAGGTTGATTAAGGAAGAAAATTATTTCTTTTCTTCTTTATTATCATTATATAATCGATCATTTTTGATAATAAACCACCCAGTTATCGAATCATTTTAATTTTATTTCCCGTGAATAGAACGGCCACCCGTTTTAAAATAAACGGACGTGCAATTTCTAGTTTCTTCGATTGATTAAAAAAAAATTAATTTTTTCTTCAGTATTATTATATAATTAATCATTTGCAATAATAATCCCCACAGTAATTTAATCATTGCAATTTTTTGCCCGTAAATAGAAGAATCACCCGTTTAAAAATAAACGGGCATGCAATTTCTTCTTTGTTAGGTTAATCAATGAAAAAAATTATTTCTTTCCTTCTTTATTATTATATAATTAATCATTTTGAACAAAACTCCCCCAGTTATCTGATCATTGCAATTTTAGTGCCCGTGAATAGAACGGTCACCCGTTTGAAAATTAACGGGCGTGCGATTTTTGCTTGATAGGTTAATTAATGGAAAAAATTATCCTTTTTTTTCTTTATTATTATGTAATTAATCACTTGAAATAAGAATATCTCCCGTCGTCTGATCATTGCAATTATTTTCTGCGCGTAGAGAACTGTCACCCGTTTAAAGATAAACGGGCGTGCAATTTCTAGATTGTTCGGTTAATTGAGTAAGAAAATTATTTTTTTTCTTCTTTATTATTCTATAATCAATCATTTTCAATAATAATACCCCCAGTTATCTGATCATTGCAATTTT
>JZSA01006978.1:0-26431 GCA_000956155.1 Cotesia vestalis | reverse complement strand
GGATTATAGAAAATTTTTTGTGAATCGAAATAAAATTTCTTAAATTTTTTTAGTTAAAGTAAAAATTTTTTAACTTAAAAATTGCAACTAAAACTATAAATAAGATCATTAAAAATTTTATTTTTGATATTATATCAATTAAAACTGACTGACATTTTTTTAGAAAAATCAAAACTTGTTTTTTACAAATTGGCCTTTTATAATTTTCTACTTAACCTAAATTTGCTTTTATAATCGCTGAATTAATAAAAAAAAATTTTTTTCGCTTCTTTAAAAATTTTTCCATTCTTCCAACAGAGAAAAGGAAAGAAGATAAAGGTACTTTTGCTCTGATTAATTAATTATATGTTATTATTGCAAATGATTTATGAAAATAACAGATGTATTTTTTCGCAATTACAGTTAATGATCAGTGTCTGTAAACAGCGTAGAGATAAATCGAGAAATTTAAAGAGCTAGACGCAAACGAAGAATAGTCGAGAAGAGAAAAAACCCAAGGAGTTGAGAGTTGATAGTGAGAGTAAGGGTAGTAACTATGGGGGTGGCTTTTACGCACGAACTACATCCGATATACCGAGGGATGAAGAGTAGAGTAGTAGGATCGATCCTCAAAGCACGCACGTTAGATACCGAGATACACTCTATTTTCGTTACTCTCATATATATTTTATATTTTTTTTATTTCTCTTTTTTATGCTCCCTTTTTTCTTCAGCTCGTGTCTCTTTCGCTTCTTTTACTTTCTCTCGAATCTACTAAACGTACACAGAAAACCGTTCTAGTCCATACCACGCACACGCGTCGATAAACACTCGGAGTAGAAACGCCTGGTCCACATATAAAGGGAATCTTCTCTTCTCTTATGGGGGTTGCGTTTTCATGTGAGCGCATTCCAAGAGTTAGATATCATCATGTTTTCTTCAACTTTTTTATACACTTCACTATTTTTCTTTATTTTAATATTTAACAGTTGATTTACATCAACATAGAAATTTGTTAAATTTTAATAAATTCATTTATTTGTAAATTATTTGTCGACATATCTTAAAAACCGTAAAAAGATCCGAAGGAACTGATAACACTTAGAAGGGTCACAAGAATACAAAATTTTTAAGTGTTATCTATAATTAAAGAAAAAAATTCATTATTTACTTTCGACAACTTTCGAGTTTTACCACTCACCGCTCCAGAAATGGATAATTAAAAAAAAAAAGAAACAAATGATCTGTAGCAAAGTTTCAAATTTTTTAAAATCAGAAGTATCTAACTTGGAACTTCAGAAGAAAAAAAAACAAACAATAACGGAGTAATATGACAGGCGCGAAATTTCAATTTGTCTAAAGAATGTCAGAGTAAATTCATTTTTTTCGGTATCCGATTGTTGAAAAGGCAAATTTCAGGTCGGATCCTTTTTCGATGATCTCACATTTAGGTAGCTTTGTTGCTAAATCAAAATAAATATATCGCTTATTTATTATTTATAATTGATGAATAATGATTTGTTATTTTTATTAACAGATAATTTAAAAATTCTTAGAATTTTCCTCAAAAAAAAAAAAAAAATTGCAATAGAAAAATCAATAAAAAATTTTTTTAGTATTAATTTTTTTTTCAAGTAAAAAAAACTGATTAGGTGTCTATTTTTGTCATATAAATTGATTTTATCGATACTATTAATTTAAATTTCATGTTAAATATTTTTTAAATCTTCTTAAGAATTTTTGAAAATTAAAAATGAAGAAATTTGTATTTTCCATGAGTTGAAAAAAAAAAAAAAACGATAAAATGCAATTGTTTTTTTATTTACTAAAAAAATAATTAGTTTTTTCCTTTATTTTCCAAAAGCGCCACTTTATACTTTACAGCCCTTAATAATTATTTTAAGAAATAAAATAAATAAATAATTGATATCATAATTCTCCAAACTGCAAAAAAAATAAAGAAATAAACTCCTTAAGATTATTTTCTATAGACAAGCAATTACGCTACGTACTTTAAAACTACTAAGTACTTGTATAATTCTTAATGATTATGCGTGTAAGCATGTGTTATCAGATGTGTAAGTACTATCATATGATATGAATGAAGAAATAAATGTAGTGATGTTATCTGTATAAAACTGTTGTATTATAAAATATAATAAAACTGCTGATACATATCGATGAAATGTATATGAAAGACAGTGTTTGAGTAATTTAAAAATTGAAAAAAATGAACTGTATAAAAATTTATCCATTTATTTTGCTACAATATGAAGTAATTTAGCATTAACTTCCCTCATTTTGAAAATAAAAAAAAAATTTTAAACAGGAGGAGTGACGATAGCCGGATTTGGCACTGAGCGCGAGCAACGAGACCACAGGAATGATTAATTTTCATAACTGTGATTAGGCTCCAACGAAGCAATATCATTATGCGGACCGGTAATTTTCTTGGTCCGTGGCCCACCTATCGGCAGTTCCTCTGGCATCTCTTCGTGCTGAGTACATCTTTTATCCCCCATTCTACTTTACTCGATATTCTTACTCTTATTAACTTCTTATACTCTTAAATCTACTTTCTTTGTTTAGCCTCTTCTTAATCCTCTGTCCTCCTTAGCTACACGACCGCCCGCGTGCTCTTAGTCCTGGCGCCAGCGCACACATAACCCGCGCCAAACTTCCACGAGGAAATATTACTCTCTCTCAATATAATACAGATAGAGAGATGCTTCACTAAGATGGATCCTTCCTTTTCACCTTCCTTTTCTATTTCTATTCAAGATATTACTTTACTCTTTTCAACATTTTATTTTATAATGAGTTAAAATTGTATTAAAACTTTCATTTTTATTGTTTTATACACTAATATGCTGTATTAATTTTTATTTTATTGTTATTTATGATGCTATCATTTTTATACATGTTTCTTTTGAGACTGTAGATGTTGACTTTTTATGAAAATTCATAATTTATCGAAATAATCAACAACGAGACAGTACTGAAATATTTTTTATTGATGAAGCATGATTTAAAAATTAACTGAAGTATAGAAACCAAAAAAATAAAAAGAAGAACTCTTGAAATAATTGATAACTCCGTAAAATTGACTGCCATGAAAAAAAATTCGCTCCATAAAAAAATAAAAAATTATTCCAAAATTTCTTAATTTTAATTTGAATTTTATGATTGATATTGCCATTATTTATTGACCAATTTCAAATTTTTGGACAATATCTATATGAAAAAATACTGAGGTTTAGGTAACAAAAAATTGAACAAAAATTTGTATAAATATATTCGAGTAAATGATTGATTTTTTATAAAATATTTAGATTACATATGACTATTAAAAAGTATTTTTTATGAATGTTAAAACTATTGAATTACTCAATACACACATCATTTATGAAACCTCATTATAAAATCTGTTTCAGTAAGCGATATATTACTTTGTTACAATGTATATGCTTGTATTACATATACGCAATTCATCAACAGATTATTTAAAAACGAAATATATTAAATTTATTAAAATACTTTAATTTTTAATGATAGCGAGAACGCATATGATAAAAATACTGACGTAAATAATATTTATTATTTAATATGAAACATTTTGCTTGTTGCATTTAAAATACTATCATGATGATTATTATTTACAATTTTCAATTCTTTATTTGAATATGTACTTTATAAAAACAAATTGTTCACACAAAGTTTGAGAAAGTTTGTCAAGAAAAATTTAAAAAAGATACTCAGTAGTAATAAATTATTTGATTAATTATTAGTATGAATTAATTAAATAATTTTGAAGAATTTTATCTTCGTAATTTGAGTAGAAAAATTCTTAGACTGAGAAATTTTTCTTGCTTTGAGTAAATTTTATTATATTTAATAATTTTTCTAGTTAATTCAAGACTATCAAAATTATTTTCTTGGTTTATGAATTTTTCTCTTGATTCAATTTAATTTTTTTTTTTCATTGCACAGAAATATTAAATTTAATAGAGTAATGAAGCTAATTTTTCTCCTATTGCCCGTTCAATTTAAAAATTTTCAAATTGTCAACTCAAAAATTTTGAATAATCAAAAGTAATGTAATTTCTAGTAAAGCAAATAAGGCCGTACATTAAATCTCTTGCACGTAATACTCTATAAAGACGAAAGAGAGAGAGAGAAAGAGATTGGATTATTTAGACTTTGGTTGAGACAGAGCCGTGTCTCTTGATGCTGTATTCAGAAATACATGTTTGGAGAATACACACATACACAGATTGGTTCCTAGTCACGGTGCAGTGACAGTTGGTTTGGTAATGGCGCCACCGTATGCAGTATCAGCATCTTCTTGCATTGGGATGTTCTCTTGTTTTACTTCACCCGGCTTCGTATGATACATATAAATATATATCTGTAGGTATTACAAAGTAAAGAGAGTCAAAGAAAGAAGAAGACGAGAGAGTGGCGTGATTCAAGAACGAAGAGAACTTGGAGAACGCAGCCGTACGAAAGTGCATCTCGTGGTGGTCCTTTTTTAAAAATAAAATGGCGGCCGGCAACCCGGCGTCGGAAGGGCGAACGTGAAGACACTGTGTAGACTATATGCAGTATGCCAGTGGAGAATATAATGTAAGAGAGAAAACAAAACGTGTATAATATGTATAGAGCACTACTCTGCTCTAAGAAAGAGCGAAATAAGAGGAGGAGGAGGAGGAGGAGGAGGAGGGAGAGAGAGGGAGCTCAGTTGGTACACGACGACGACGTTGTTGGAGAAAGGCAGGAGTCCAGAAAGAGGACCACCGGAGAGCCGTTCTGCGATTAGACTTACAAAACAAACGGCCAAGCGTTCGCCGCTCACAACCAATGGCGTAGCACGCCGATCCCGACAAGGGACATGAGATAATTGGATCAAGACCCACCGAACGGCTTATCCGCCGTCCGAAACTTCACGAGGGAAAGAGATAAACTACTAACTCTCTGCAAGGATCAGGGTAAGGTGCACCACCATCTGAGAATTTTACTTATTACTATACTGTAACTTATGTAGTGGTACTCTTATCCGTGTCCAGTTAACTGAGTATGTGTGCAGTAGTGGTAGTAAAACTACAGAACTTACTATTATATCTAGTACGCTGAGTGGAGCTTCAAGTGCGGGAGTACACTCTTACTCTATGCCGGAAAAGATGATAATACTTACTTGGTAATTTCAGAAGGCCAAGGTCGACGACCCTCGATTATCCACTCCGCGGATGATTTAACTCATCATTTTTTAAATTTGCTTCACGGACGCTGTTTTCTTTTATTTCCTCTAATATATCTCGGAAAAATTGATACAAGTTACGTTAAAAATTTTTTTTTCTACAAAATTTAACGTTAATTAAGCTCTATCTATTTTTACCAATGAAAAATCAAAGAAAGAAGTTTTTAAAATTTTTATATTCGATGGCTTAAAGATTGGAATTGAGTTAGTTTGAGAAATTTGTTTTTATGCCGCGTCTCAAAAGAAAATTTGTTAATGTCAATTTTTTGAGTTTTTACAATTTTGGCTTAATATTCAAGATTATTTTATCCAAGAAATTGGGTTGCTTATTTGACAAAAGATTTGTGTTATTTTTTTTTAAATATTTCGTCTGAAATTATAATGGACATTATTACACTGAAAAAAAATTAATTTGAATCAAGAAAAAAATTCCTGAAACAGAAAAATAATTTTGAAGATTTCTAGTGTTTTGAATCAAGACAAAAAATTTTTAAATCAAGTAAAATTTCTTAGTTTAAGACTTTTTCTACTCAAATTAAGAAAATGAAGTTTTGTTTGTCATAATTTATTTGTTAAAAAAATTTCTAAAAATTATCAAACGTCTCTTAACTTTAGTATGATGTGAAAAAATATACCCACGTGAAATATATAACTTAGAAATAATGTTGAATAAAAAAAATATAAAAAGAAGTAAGTATTTAAAAAAGTCCGGTAACTACTGCAATACCTAAATAAATAAAAGTATTTCCGTATCTGTATTGATAAAACGAAAGTCAAGCGTCGTAAACATGTCCAAGTAGCGCACATTTATCTTTTTGTACATTTTTTCGTGTGATTGATTCCCAGTGTAGGTGACCCTCGATGCTCATGTGGACTATGAACCCACCCACGAACCACGTGGATGTGTGTTAACTGTCGGTGTTTGCCGGTGTATGGGTGCACATAAAGAAGGCTAAGAAGGTAGTAGGGTATAAAGGAGAAGGAGGGATGAGAAATCGCGAGGGTTAGCCGGGTGGTACGTCCAGTCCACTCTACTAAAGTCCAGGGCAGCTCGATCAATAGAGGGTAGAGGCTATACGGGTTTCTAGGAGTTGAGTCGGACACGACCACTTCTATCCGTTCTCTTTCTCCCTTTTTCCTCTTCCTCTTTTCGTCTACTTATACTCCTACTCCTACACTCCGAGTATTTTGCCGACTTCAAGTCCCTTTCTATTTCATGAGTCCACCGAATAGGAGAAAAAAATTAAATCACCCGACTGCTAGAAAAAAATAAAAGAATTCGAACCCCTGGCTGGGAGATTGACTTCAACTCGAAAATTTCATAAATGAAATATATAACATTTCTGTCCAATATGATTAAATTATACGATATATCACATACACGGTAGAACACTTTTTCGGCATTTTAGGAAAAATGTCCAAATTTAATTTTTATAAAATTATTTTTGAGTCTTTTTAATATAATAGTTCGAACAATTCAATTTTTAAAAAATTTTCCCTTTTTTTAAAAATATTGAACTGCTTTATTAAATTAACTTTTGAATCAATAAATCATACAAAGTCCTAAAAAAATTGAATTATTTTAATTCAAGAATATTTTCCTTTATTGAAAAATTTTATTGTATCGATTGAAGGTAATATAGTTTCAAATCAAGTAACTTTAGTTATCTACAATAGATACAGAGATTTTGATCCAAGAATTTCAAAACCAACAAAATAAATTCTAAGTAAGACAACATGATTTTTTTTTTCTAAATAATTTTATTGATTCAAGTTTATTTTAAATTGAATTAATTTTTTTATCGATTTTAACTTAATGAGCATTTAATTAATTAATAATTGAAGTTTTATCATAAATTGCTTGTATTTTCAAGTATAGTACAATTTAAATAATTTATCCTAACACTTAAATTGAAAAATTGAAATTGTTAACCCACTCAGTTATTTTGCCCAAGTTAAACTTTGTAAATAAAAATAAACTCGACATTTATTCTACATTCAAATTAAAAAAAAAAAAAAAAGTTTTATTTCTGTTTTTTTTTTTTTTTTATAATATTACGTAAAGTTTGGACTTAATACAGTCAAACCAATTATTCAATTAAAATTAGTTAATAAATTTTTCACCATGCACACATAAAATATCAATGTCACTTAAGAGAGCCGCAAGGTCTGACCTATGTTTCCTTCTATACTTTTTTATCCCTTCAGTTTCATTTCACCTATTAGTTTGTTCTGGCAGAGTTACCCTTCTGTATTATTGGGAAAAACTCTGATGAAAGTAGTCACATAAAAAAAGTTTGTTCCCTGTTTCTTCATACGGGTTGTTTTATATGTATAAGTTGTTATCAGAGGCGCTGAGACGATCCTCAGGTATAATCGGAAGGGTTTTATGCTATATTAAGGACGTAAGTGAAATTATAACTTGTCAATCAGTCCCAGAGATGCAACCCTTTTAAAAACAAAAGTTATGATTACGTAATTTTATTATGCACTGAAGTTTCTTTCTGAACATGGATAAAACAGCCGTAAACATAAAAAATTCATGGATTATACTTTCACACAGGAGTTTTATCGAAATAAAATTTTTCGATTGTTTTATGCTATTCACAATTCACAATTCACAATTCACATCGATAATAATATACACAGCCGGGAATAAAACACAATTTCAGTGGACTCTTTAGTACATAAACCGCCATGTATGTACAAGACTCAAGTTTCTTAGAACCAATATAAAAGTATTACTTCTGTGAACAAACGATCGTGAGAGTACCAAAGATCGCGAAATAAGGAGAAATCAAGCCAATACGTTGTTCAGATTCAACTTTTAAAATTTTAAATGCCCAATAATTTATTTTTTACCTAATACATTTTTAAAATTTTTATTTTTAGTATTTTTTATTTTTTAGCACAACATTTTTTCGTTAAAGTTTTAAAAATTTCAAAACTACGTTAGTTAATTTAATTAAAAATTTCTTTTTAACATAAAGAATGTTTTTAAGTGGACCGTAATTTATCATGAATATTTTATCAGCGATGTGTCATCCATATGTTAAATATTTCTTCACATCAAGGTATTAATTAATACACTTGAGCTGCCAATAAATTTTCTATGAATAAATTATACCTCGATATAATTTACGAGCTACGAGAGTACTGATATGTTAATTATATAAATTATTTTCACTGTGAATAAGATTGATTGTGCATATTTTCAAGTATTTTTCCGTACGCTGATAGAAACATTTTTTTTATTCAAGAAAAAAAAAATCTTGAACCATAAAAATTATTCCAAAAATTTTTTACTGTCTTAAATCATTGATTGATTCAAAAATTTATTTAAGTCAAGAGAAATTTTTAAAGAAATCTGATTGTTTAAAATGATTTTTCTGATTCGCAATTTTTTTCTCGTATAAAGTAAATTTTTTTATCAGTTTTTTATCACCACACATTCATTTTCTTCCATTATTTCCTTTTAGCGACATAAAAAAATATCTCATAGACGACAAGCATGAAAATTTACCCTATTCAAAATGAATATGTATAAAATGTATTCATATGAAATAACTATAAAACATAAAACATAACATACATGAAAGAAATATTTACACACATAGTTTTATGCGTGTCTTTTCATGACACGCCAGAGTGTCGCTGTAACTGAAGACACGTTCACGCAAACTTCTGTCAAACACACCCAACATACATTCGAAACTATCATGTCACTCATACCAACACAAATCTAAGTATAGATCTGAAAAAAGGATAGGAATGAAAAAGAAAGAGTCGAAGGGTGAAGACGAACAGTCTACCTAAGTACGAAGGGAGTATAAGATGCCAAGTCTCCCTTAGAGGCGCCTCTAGCGTCGTCCATCACCCCCTTTCCCTTATTCGCCCTCATGACGCTCAACAAGGTCTTTGGACTTTTCTTGTCGGGGTACGTAATCTAGAGTTAGTGCACGACGGAAGAATTTTTATCCCTCCTTATATTTTCTTCATATTCTCCACTCTCACAATATTTCTACCTTTTCTTGAAAAAAGGCTATTTTACGAGCACCGACCACCATTTTTCTTGAATATTATTTTAATTTTCCAAGAAACTTCAAAGATACGTAATTTATAAAAATGGTGTTGCATAAAAATGATTACTTCACACGAAAATTTAAGTGAAGACAGTGTCAGCGTGAGGGTGTTCTCAAGTTTCATTTCAAGGAGAACAAGACAAGATAGAGATGGTATATATTGCATAAATATATATCTATATATATATGGAAGTTGTGACGACGATAACATTAGGTTTTAGAAGATAAGAGAATATCTTCTCAGGCATATAATATCCTGACTATGCCGTCGTTCGCAAGCCACCACCGGCGGTAGGCAGTCAACCGGGTCTATAATTCCAACGCACCAAACCAACCCCCGACGAGTTAACTTTCTGTCACACACAGAAACACGCGGACTTACTGCCACGTCTGCTGTTTCTCTCTTTGCAATATATATATATGTATATATAAATATAAATATATATATAGAGAGCTTGTAACTTATTTCTCTTTCTCTTCCTCTAAAAAAATTAATAAAAAAAAAAAACAAGAATAACCCTTTTCATTTTTTCCTTTATGCAAACACTTTTAATTAACATTTTAAATGTTTAGTAAAAAATAGGCTTGAATACTTGAAATAATTTTTAAGCTAGGCTCGCTCAGAAAAAATAAGATACGTAACAGCGCGTTAATAGGAGATGCTATCATATTTCCATTAATTTTTTATTACCGAGGGGATGCAGAATGGTTATCTGTTTTGACCCTGGATTGATGCTCTCTTATAGCTGAGCACACAATTAAATGTTTGCCGGAAGTTCATCACCCTAGTCGTGCTTCGGGAGAATATGCAGAACCCGAAAATCATCCCTCGGGTAATCAATTGTTGGATGACAGAAAAAAGCCGGTCGATAATTGATTGCTTTGACGTTTTAAGAATCATCATGTAAAAAGTATGATGTAAAAAATAATAATGGGTTGGTGAAATTGGTGTGTAGATATGTCGATGACTTTATTAAATGTGTAGGTTGTACATAAAAAATGAAACAATGTTGTAAAAAATGAGAAATCAAAATCCACACCTGTCCTAAAACTAAGCTTAAAACTATAAGTTCACCGGACTACCAAAACTTAACACTATTAACACTCTCTATCACATATTACCCGTACAATTCTTCACACACATATCCCACACTATGCTCATTAATTTATTTATTAATTTTCATTCTTAAAAATAAATGACTTTCATTATATTAATTTATTTTAAAAATTCAAAATTAAAATATTCAGTCATCAGTAATTTACTGAACTAATATTTCAAATTTAACCAACTCATTCTGAATTAACTTTGAACTAACTATTCCAAATTTCAAATTCCGATTGCTAATTTATTTTTGATTAATAAATTAAAATTCCTAACTAATTTATTGCCGTGGTCTTAATAATACGACAATAAATATTTCGTTCCAAGAGATCGGAGTATCTTGTATTAATAGATTAAAATATGAAGACAGAGGTCTTAATAATCTGCCGACATAGCAATTGTTCCGACCGAGATTTATTTTTGACAATTAATCTAATCTCAATAATAAATTTCTCTAAATTAATTCAGAAATTATTAATTTAAAATTAACGACGAAAATTAATAAATTGTGACGGAATTATCAGTAAAAATTTTCAACATAAAGTAACTAAATGCCTGGACTTAATATCTGCGCTGTTAATTTTTAAGTTTCAGTAATTTTAATTCGTCTAAAATCAACGAACTTAAGCTCAAATTAATCAATTAACACGTGATAAGATAGTCCGCAATATAAAATATTTTAATTAATAATCCCTGATATAAATTTCGACAAAAACTCTATGTAAAAATTATCATTCACAAAAGTCGACACACTCAGAATTTAGACTTTAGAACATTCGTTAGTTTGGTTGTTTTGACCTTGGGTATATCATATTTACGGCGTCATAAAATTCTACTGACGCTCGATCAAAAATCCGCGAGAAAACACTTGTCGTTTTTTTCAAGCATAAAAATTAATTACTCGTTTTTTGAATTAATTGTTTATAAAATTATAACAATTTATGAAACGATTTTCAGATGTTAAATAAATAGAATTGATTAATTTTAGTTGATTAGAATTTCTCGCTAAGAATGTTAAGAGAATTTTTCCCTCAAGGTCGGCTGAGTGACTCTCGGGTATAAAACCCCATGAAAATCACTCAGTCCAAACTAGCGAACGTTATTAATTCTGATCAATTAAATAATTATCGATTAAACGATCCAATTAATAAATAAAAAGGAAAAGTAACCGAGCATTAGGTAAACCGCGATCCACTTCTTTCCAACAGAGTAATTATTGATACCTTGACGAACAAAACGATGATCTAACTCACTCGTTGAGGATGAAGTCCTAGTTGTAGTTGGCTTCCTTCGTCTCGTCACTACTCCGGGGATCGGTCCTTCTTGATTTCCGTGGCACTTTGTCTGGCGGTCACACTACTTCTTCCTTTTTCACTGTACGGCTCACCTATAATAACCCGAAATTAGCCCCTTCTATTCTCTCTTTAGGCCCGAAGATCGAGACGCGCCAGTGCTATGTCGAATAGTTATCGATATCCGGCGACTTATCGATTAAGGGTAATTTTACCCTGTTACACATTGTAATGCTAAACATTTTGCTACTGAAAAAATTTCTAATAAAGGAACGTCATTCAGCAATTGTTGTAGTCACGGAAAAATTGTTTTAGATCCTTTGCCTCAACTTCCTAAAGAACTTCGTTCTTTGTTTGATTATGCTGAGAACAGTTCTCATTTGTGTTCTACGCTATTTATCGACTTAAAACCGGTGCGAAACTTCAATTTTATATTCTCTCTAAATAATCTTATGATTGTTTTAATTTTTTTATGATTTTAAAATACTAAAAAATTTTTAAGAAAAAAAAACTCACGAAATTGAACTTTTTTTATAAAAATAGTATTAGAAATTTTAATTTTCAAAATTTAAAAAAAAATCTGACAGCGTTTTGTTCGAAAAACAATATTTTTTCAAATAAAAAATAAATTTCCGATGAAGTTTGAAAAAAGTATATTTATTTTGAAGTTTGAAGTCACGAATTTCGGTCATTCTTGTAATAAAGAAATAGTACAACTAAACATGCAGAAAAATGTAAGAGCATAAATTTTTTTAATGGAAAAATTATTTATTGTATCAATTATAACATAAATATGTAAATATTTTTAAGAAAAATTAATCAAATCATTCGAGACCACCACAGTCGGTTCATAAGTACATACGATGATCGTTGCACATGGGCTGTTCACAGGCAGGACATTATATGCTAGTTTTTCGATCTTTTGATCGTGGGCAAAGTCCACATCTTTTTTTAGTAGGCAACTCTACTTGTTCTACACCATTAACTGGCGGAGATTTATTTAGAATTGTAACAATAGCGCCGCGCAAACTCTTTCGAATAATTTCATTGCTGTACCGGCGTTCTAAGAACGGCTTTACAAGATACAACGAAAGTTTATCCAAACTTTTTTTCGCGGTTAAATTTCGCGTTTGCATATGTATCGTTATCTTCACTTAGCGTATTTAAATATTCAGACTCATTCGAAACGTAGTCTTCTGACTCTGATCCATTGTCATCATTACCTCCACCATCTTAATTTTTTTTCATTAGACGGCTGACGATAGTTCGAGGTCGAAGATTATAAGGCATCTATATATCCACTAGGGTGGGTCAAAAAAATCGAATAATTTATTTTTGACGAAAATGGCACGTCTTTGTCAAATGCTCGTATAGAACTAATTTTCACACTCAGGTCAACTGACCCTCAGCACTCATCCCTTTTTCCCACTCCTCGTACTTACTCTGACATCTCTCCAAAATCATACCTACGTACCTTAGTACATACTTTCGTTCTCATTCTGTCTCTCTCGCACTCATACACTCCAGACATCGTATCTTACAGCTAGACTTAAATACTACCTGATGGCCTACGCTTTTGGCGTATACTCTTTTTTATTTTCGATATTACACTCGGCCATCCTGCAAGGATATCTGCCCTCAGATGTCTTCTTCTACCTCGCTGCTGTTTAAATCTTCATCCTCGTCGTTGGCAGTCCAAAGCTTCATAAAATCGGCAGTCGTTGATGTTTGATTTGGGCCCTCATGCTCTCCAACCTTTTGAACCGTGTAGCGGTCATTTCGCAACGCCCGCACTACGCGATACGGACCCAAAAATTTTCTTTTCAGTTTTAAACCCGCTCCAAACTGCGTCCTTTTTATTGCCACTAAATCGCCGCTCTCATACTGCCTGGCATCCTTTCTTCCTTTGTTGTAGTTTCTTCTGTTTCTTTCTTGTGCTTCAGTTATCGCCTTTGCTGCCTCCTCACGTAACGCACATCGGTTGTCTTCAAACTGCGTTGTCCACTCTGATGCAATTAACTCCCTAATTTGCACATCTTCTTTGAGCCGCATATCTACTCCAACAAGCAACTGAAATGGTGTTTTCCCAGTGCTTCGGTTCACCGTAGAGTTTAAAAACTTTTGCACTTTGTCTACGTGTTTGTACCAATCATCTGGATTTGGCGCTGTCAATTTTGTTAACAATGGTATGAGGGTTCGGTTAACTCTCTCTACCTGCCCGTTCCCCCTGGGAACTCCTGTCGTAATTAATGAGTGGTGGATGCCCTCCTTAGCACAATAGTCCTTGAACGCATTAGATGTAAACGCTGTTCCTCGGTCAGAGATGATTCGTTTTGGATTCCCAAACACGGCAGCTTGCTTCATCAATCTGTCTAATACCTCTGCTGTATCGGTAGATCTGGTAGGATAAAGCCACGTAAACTTGGTAAACGCATCTACAACTACAAAAATGTGCACGTATTTTTTCTTGGTAGCGGTCATCGGGCCCACATGGTCAATATGGTAGGTGTCCAACGGCGTGTCTCCTTTGTCCAAAGGGTTTAAATACCCTTCTTGTTTACCCAACTTCCGCTCAGCTAAAATACAATCTAAACAATTTGCTATCACGTGCTCGACCTTCTCTCGCAGCCCCTTAAACCAAAAGTCTTGCTTGACAATTGCTTCGGTTTTTGTGACCCCAAAGTGGCCACGCTCGTGTGCCTGCCTGACTACCTGAGTCTGCATGGCCTTAGGTACTACAATTAACAAATCGTCTTTACAATTTTTGTACAAAATATTATTTCTAATAGCATACCCATCGGTCTGCCTGCACGTTACGGCATCTATCAGCTTACGGACTTCATTGTCCTTGTTTTGTGCACTTCTTAAACGTGCAATCAGCCCATCTTCACTCTCACTTACATACATAATACTCGGCAAAGGATTTCGACTTAAAGCATCGACATGCTGCATACTTTTACCTGGCCGATGCTGTACTTGATATTTAAAATCACCTAACAACAAAGCCCATCTGGCAACACGCAAACACATGTCTTTCTTTTTCATCGTCATCGTAAATGCTTGACAATCGGTTACAATAGTAAATGGTATAGGTAACAAATACACTCTAAACTTAACTAATGATTTTATAATAGCTAGTACTTCTAACTCATAACTAGTATACTTAGACTCTGCAGGAGTTGTTTTTCCACTGGCAAAATAAACCGGATGGAATTTCCCGTCATCTGGATCTAATTGCATCAATATTGCCCCGTACCCTTCCATAGACGCATCTGTATGCAATTCAGTCTTAGCCCCTATTCTGTATAATTTTAACACAGGACCATTGGTAAGTACTGTCTTCAAGGTCTCTTATGCTTCAGTCTCTTGGTCTCCAAAATGGAATTTAACGTCTTTCTTTAACAAATCTGTTAACGGCTTAGCAATCTTCGCGTAACCCCTAATAAACTTTCGAAAATACCCCGTAAGTCCCAAGAAACTCTGAACCTTTTTAACAGATGTTGGTTTGGGAAAATTAGCAACGGCCTTAGTTTTGTGAGTAGATGGTTTTATGGTATTTTCCGAAATAACGTACCCCAAATACTCAATTTCTGTCAATAGAAAACGACATTTTTCCCAGTTTATAACCAACCCATATTGTTCGGCTATTTTTATTACCATAAGTAAACGTTTCCATGCTTCTTTCAGATTTCTCGCAAGAATAACAATATCGTCCATATAAACTATAAGAATACCCTTATCTATAAGCTCTTTAAAAATCATAGTAATATATTTTTGAAATATAATAGGAGAAATCTTTAAACCGAATGGTAATTTTAAAAATTCATACTGTCCCGTTGGTGTGACAAAGGATGTATATTTACGACTGTCCTCGTGCATTTTCACATGGAAAAACCCATTCTTTAAATCCAGTGTCGTAAAATACTTGAACCCCTGTAACGCGTCTAGAATATCGTCAATTAATGGCAATGGAAAATGTGGACATTCAATAAGCTCATTTACTTCACGAAAATCAACACAGACTCTGATGGAGCCATCTTTTTTCCTTACTACGACTATAGGACTTGCATATTCTGAATTTGACGGTCTTATAATGCCCTCATTTGTCCATTGTTTCATTAAATCGTCAACCTCTTTTTTCTCACACGGCGCAAGCCTACGCGGTCGTCTTACTACTGGCTTATCACTCTTCAAAACGATTTTGGCGGTTATCCCAACGTCTCGCGTCTTCTCCGGCTTGTACCCCTTAATAATCTCGCGGATAGCTTCCCGGTAGTGCGGATCTTCTACATGTGATAAATCTACTTCTTTTTTATCTACTAGATTTATGCTGAAAATATCTGGGCTGTCCTTGTGTTCGTCAGTCTGTTCGTCAAGCCGAAAAAAACTCACTTCCCCCCGCTTGACTCGCAATTCTACCTGATTCAAAAAATCGGTACCTAACAATAGGCTGTGTTTTGATAAAATCTTGTTCGATACTACATGCAAAGTTACAGGGAAATCGTACCCATCGACATTCATTACTTTCGTAAATTCGCCCCAAGTTTCATTGCCAGTCGAACCAAACCCTTCAAATTTAAGTTTACAATTACCTAGTGGTGGTGATCCTAATCTCGCATACTCATCTGATCTTATAAAAGTGAGATCACTGCCTGTATCCACTAACGCTATAAACTTACAGTCTTCTAACGACACTTCTTTCATGTATTTCTTCTCTTCAGGTCTTGAAACTACGTAGGTCTCCTTGGCCTCATCTGGACAATTTGCTGCAATATGTCCAAACTTGTTACATTTAAAACACTTAGTACCTTTTCCTCTTTCAGGACACTTAGCACTTAGATGCTCTTCACTACCACAATTGTAGCACTTCTTCTTTCCACTATCTACTTGCTTCGGCTTCGAATTATTTTTCACTTCTGGCCGTTTTCCCTTGTCATCCTTTCGTTCTGTGACTTTTGTTTTGGACCTTATGTCTCTTTTCATCGCTTCATATTGCTTGAAACGCTCCTTCAACTGCTGCATGGTCCTAGCCCCGTATAACGCGGCTTTGTTTGTCACTTCATCAGGAATACCTTGGATAATATACTCAATTAACGATTGGGTGTCCACTCTTCCTTGTCCCGCAATCTCACGCATATTATACATGTACTGTTGTAAGGTTTCATCGGGCTTCTTTCTCCTTTGCATCAGCTCCCGGTGAACTTGTTGGTCGCTCACCTCGTTCTCGAACTCTTCTTTCAACGCTTTTTTGAACTTTAGCCACGTCTTTGTACACCTTTCTTGTCTCACGAAAGCCAGCGCTGAGCCTGTCAGCAACTTCTTTCCAAACGCAACCTTGTGTACATCAGTCCACCCACACACTTCCGCCATCTCTTCAAAATCTTCGATCCAACGGTTCACGTTTATCAGATCGTCCCCACTGAATTTCTCCAGTGAATTTTCTACGTCCTTGAGCATTAACAGAGTGCGATTGGGTCTGTTCGGTCCACGTCGTCGAATAACAGGAGTTGCACGGCCATCTTCTTCGTCGTCGTTGTCGTCGTTATCCTCTGGGATGACCGCAGCGTCTTCCGGGTCCCCTTCGGCTTCTTCTTCTTCTTCTTCTTCGGCGTCGTCGTCGTCGTTGGCTTCTTCTTCGTCGTCTTCCCGTGCGCCATGCTCCCGCTCCAACCTTAACGCAGCCATCAACCGCTGTAGAAGTTCCCGCTTTCGACCTGATAACCTGAGGCGTCTTCCTCTGAGCTCAGCTTTCAGCTCTGGTATGGTCATTTGGGCCACTTCTTCGTCGGTCAAACCCACTACTCCATTGTCTGCCATCTTTATCTCAATGCACTGTCAAGAAACTTTCAACTTTTAAAATTCACAATATCACTACACTCTAGATCCCGGCTGAGCGCCCAAAATGTGATATCCCCTGTAGATGGATAAATAGGGATAAAAGTTCTTATTTCTAGAGGTGATAATTAGTCGAATCTAAAAGTATTCTAAGTTTATTTAAAAACAATGTCTTACAAGAAAATGGCACGTCTTTGTCAAATGCTCGTATAGAACTAATTTTCACACTCAGGTCAACTGACCCTCAGCACTCATCCCTTTTTCCCACTCCTCGTACTTACTATCTTTTTCTACTCGATGAAAGACGTTTTTCAGAATTTTTTCAAATTTTTTTATCCAACCCAAAAAAAGTTATGAAGCTTTCAAAAAAATGGCTCTTTTGTTTTCAAATAGCCATAACTCTCTCAAAAATTGACCTTTCGGGACGTTTTTTTTTTCAAAATTTTTTTTTTTAATTGAATTTTTTGAAAAAATAAATAAAAAAAATTTAACATGATCGCTTCTATGAAATAATCGCGTTTTTTGTATAAAATTGTTATTATTTCGAAGTTCGTCGTTCTAAATTTTTTTTTTTCTCAAAAAAAACTTCAATCAATTCTACAATTATCCCCGAGTATCCCAGAGTGGGCCAATTTTTTTTTCTATTTTTTTTTATTTAGTTGAAAAAAAAATTTTCAACATTTTAAAAATGCAGAAATTTTTTTTTTCATAAATATTCTTTATATAACATAATTAATGTAATTATATGATTTTAAGGAATTATATTCTCCATATATTGTCCGAATTTACAATTATAATGACTAGGACTGATGATTGATGCAGTTAACATTTAATGACTCAAAAATAATGCAACAAATTATTTATTAATTTTTTCTTTGGCGTTCAAATGTTTCACAAATTCTGTATTCGTTCGAGTTAGAAAAGTTTTTAGCGCACAAAAAATCATTTTTGTTGGGAATTACACAGTGTAATTGTTGATTTCCTACAATTGGTTTTGTTTTCAAAAATCGTTCATTTAAATCATTAACTGCTGTATTATAATCCTCTTCCGGTGAAAAGTTGACGATAATATTTGGCAAGTCGTCCGAATCAGAAGTCCATTCAAAAAGTCCTACAGGTGTCGTTATTTGTTTATCAACCGCGAGTTGGAGACTTGCTCTTGCTGCGAGTCGTTTGAGGATGCCACTAATACCATCACACGGGCCTTTGCCATGGGCAGTCGCGAAAAAATGCCATTCAGCTGGAATATCAAAATCATCTTCATGATAATATAAATTCACAAAGTTTTTAAAGTTTTTAAATTATTGAGGAGCCCCATCAGAAAAATGATAAATCTTGTTACAATGTTCAGGAAGACTTTTTACATAATCAGTAATTATTTTGATGAAAACATGAACAGCAACAGCCTCGTGATTATTACAATCTGAAATAATTACTAAACTTTTATGTTCAAGTTTGTCACCAACTTTATAATAAATAACGACCGGAAAAATTGTTGCCTGATTATGGTTCCAGTGAAAACCAGATGCTGCATTTTGTACGACAAACACATATTTCTCTGCAAATTCACAAATAATAACAAATTCATTCAGTTTCAGTGTTTCTTTCAATGTTTTTAAAAAGCTGGCTTGTTCTTTAGCGATGAATGAGTTGTAATGGTAAATTCAGACAATATATGGAGAATATAACACCTTAAAATCATATAATTACATTAATTATGTTATGTAAATAATATTTATGAAAAAAAAAATTTCTGCAAATTGGTAAAGTTATAATATTACCATCAACTTTCGCAGAATCTCCACGAAATATGTTGCAAAATTACCAAGATGCTATTCCAATTGTCAGAAAACATGGTAAGCCAGATCTCTTTATTACTATGACATGTAATCCTAATTGGAAAGAAATAAAAGAAAATTTATTGAAAGGTCAATCTGCATCAGATAGGCCAAACTTATGTGCACGAGTTTTTAGTTTGAAAAAAAAACCATTTAATTAATTTAATTGTTAAAAAAAACTTTTTTGGAGAAACTTTAGCTCACGCTTATGTAATGGAATTTCAAAAAAGAGGTCTACCTCACGTTCATTTATTAGTTACATTAAAATCAAATTTAAAAATGACAACTCCTGAAGTTGTTGATAAATTTATAAGTGCTAAAATTCCAGACCCGACAGAAGATCCCGTTTTACATTAGGTTGTCCTGAAAAATATGATTCATGGACCATGTGGTAATTGGTGTTTAGTAAATGGTAAATTCTCTAGACATTTTCCGAAGTCATTTCAAGAAGGAACAACTGTAGGAGAAGACGGTTATCCTACATATCGTCGATGAAATACTAGAAAATTGTATGATAGACCTAATGAATTTGTAGTTGATAATCGAAATGGTGTACCATATTGTCTTACACTATTGAAAATATTTAATTGTCATATTAATGTAGAAGTTGTATCAAGTGTAACATCTGTGAAATATTTATTCAAATATGTTTATAAAGGACATAATTGTGCAGCAGTCACTGTAGGTGAAGTACAATCGGAAAAATTAGTTATTAATCATAATGAAATTGAAAATTACATTGAAACACGCTATGTCAGTTCAGTTGAAGCTACATGGCGAATTCTCGGCAAAAATTTACAAGATAAAAGTCATTCTATTGTTCGGTTACCTGTACATTTACCAAATCAACAACAAATTACTCTTGACATTAATATGACTAAAGAAGAAATGAATAATGTATTATTATTGGATAAAACAACTGTGTCAATGGCATATTTTGAATTGAATCTTCGTGACGAAGAAGCTAGGCAATATATTTATTCTGATATTCCGACATATTACACTTTAGAAAAACAAAACTTAGACGGTGCGACTACTGCTAGATGGGAGCCAAGAAAATCTCATTTTAATTCAATTGGACGAATGTATTCTGTAAGTCCTACTCAGATTGAGTTGTTTAACTTTAGGTTATTATTATTAACTGTCAAAGGTGCTAAAAGTCTTGAAAATATTCGAACAGTTGATGGTATTTTAATGCCATCTTTTACTGAAGCTTGTATAACATTAGGATTAATTGAAAATGATGACGATTGGCGACGAGCTATGCATGAAGCTGAAATTTGGATGATGCCTCAGAGCTTATGTAGACTATTTATTCGTATTTTGATTTATTGTCAACCTAAACACCCTAAAACATTGTGGGAAGTGTTTAAAGTATCCATGTCCAAAGACTTTATACGAAATTCCAATTTATTACGAGGTATTCAAAAAGCTTATTTACAGATTAGTACAATGCTTCATGCTGAAGGATTTAATTTGAAAGATTTTGAAATGGATCCTGTAGAAATAAGTGAATTGAATATTGAAAATATTGACTCAGAAAACTCAAATATAATTGGTTCACAACAATACAAAAAATTAAATGAAAAACAAAAAGAAATAGTAGATATTGTCTTGAACCTCATTAATCATAGTGATGGAAATTAAAATCAAAATCGTTGTTTCTACATTGATGTACCTGGAGGATCGGGGAAAACATTTATTTATACTACTTTATGGCATTTATTAATAAGTGCTGGAAAAAAAGTTCAAATGATGGCTTATTCAGGGATAGATGCTACATTACTACCACATGGTCGCACTGTTCATAAAACTCTTGGACTACCCGTACCATTGTTCATTGATTCAACATCTAATATAAAGATGCAATCGAAGGAAGCTAAAATACTATTAGAAACTGATGTTTTCATTTGGGATGAAGCTCCAATGGCACCTAGATATGCGTTAGAAGTTATGGATCGATTATTACGCAATATAACGAACAAAAATAAACCGTTCAGTAACAAGATCGTCATTTTTGGAGGGGATTTTCGACAATTGTTACCAATTCATCAGTTCAGTACACGTTCTGAATTAATTAATCCTTCTATTAAATTTAGCCCATTATGAAAATCTTTTAGAACAATATCACTGACTCAAAATATGTGAGTAATAAATGGAGAAATTGAATTCTTAAAATTTTTACTTAATATTGGCAACGGAACTATGAATGATGAAAATGATAATATCGAGTTACCAGTGTGTTTTGTTGATCCTCCAAATGCTGACATTGTTGATGATATTTATAGTAATTTATTTAAAAAATATCATTTTGATCAAGCGGTAAATTGCGCTATGTTATCGGCACGAAATGTCGATGTTGATGAAATCAATCGAAAAGTAGTTGAACTTCTAAATCCAATGACTGAAAGAATTTACACAAGTGTAGATAGTGCTCAGAATTGTGATGATAACGGCGCAATGAGTGAAGCTTTATTACCAGAGTACTTGAATAGCCTATCACCTTCTAATCTCCCACCTCACAAATTAAGTTTAAGAGTAAATTCTGTTGTTATGTTAATAAGAAATCTTAGTATTCATGAAGGTTTATGTAATGGTACTCGATTACAAATTTTAGAACTTTGAAATAATTTACTTCGTTGTAAAATTTTATCTGGAGACAAAGCTGGTGAAATTGTATTTTTAAATCGAATTACGTTATATTGTGAAAACATTTATCCATTTACGTTTAAAAGACGTCAGTTTCCAATTAAATTAGCTTTTGCAATGACAATTAATAAAGCTCAAGGACAAACATTTCAGATGATAGGCATCGATTTACGAAAAGATGTTTTTATTCATGGACATTTGTACGTTGCTTGCTCAAGAGTTAGATCTCAAAATTCTCTTAAAGTTTACCTTGGTAATCAAATATCAAACTCTACAATAAAAAAATAAGGTTCTCAAAGAGATATATGTTTAATTCAGTATAATAGAAAATTATATAATTTTTAAATTAATATAATCAATTATTATGAAAATTACCCTTATTGAAAAAAAGGATTGAGACAAAGAAAAAAGTGTTGAAAAGTATTCGTTTTCTTGCCAATCCAATACTGTTCAATCCTTTTTCCTTTGTCTCAATACTTTTTTTTATTCATGGTAAATTAGCCGACATCTAAAAATTTTTCAAATTTTTTTATTATTGAAAAATGATTACAAAAAAATAAAAACAAATTTTCATTTGTATAAAATTCGAAAAACTGTAAGTGCAATTTTTAAGAAATATTTTTTTGTTATAATTTAATTATTAAAAAAAAATCAAAAATTAAAAACGTCGGCTAACTTTATTATTATTCAGTTATTTCATAAATTTTAAATTAACGATCTCGAGATTCTTTCCTTATTTTAGTACTTTGAATAAAATATCAACAAATTTTAAATCAAAAATATTATCCTATAGTTAATTTATAATAATAAAATTTTAATAAATTTAAATTTATAACGTGTGATAGATAGTCTTCTAAGTTGACACATAAACGATGGTAAGGACATCCGCAGGAAACAATTTGAAAAAAAAAAAACATTACTAAAAATTTAATTTTCAGTTGGTATCATTACAAACGACCAATCACACGTGATCTCTTTCTCTAACCGAAAAATCGTAAGACCCGCTTTCTTTCTCGACAAGTATACGTCGAAAGTGCGTCGTTTTACTTTTTATCAAAAGAAATTTAAACAAAACAATAATCATAATTTATCTTATAAGTCAAATTCAGTATTAAGTGCCATAAATATATATATCAATTTTGTAAGTGATTCGTATTTAAGTAGTAATATATCATTTATGATATTATTTATAATAATATCATAAATAATTCACTTATAACGAGCATGATAATATGTTATTAATTTTTTAATATAAAAATTAAAGTCATAATTATAACTAAAGTTGTCATATTATTCTAATAAAAACAATAAAAGTTTTAGACATGTCTATCTACACTTAAAAGATTTCTGACAAATTTACACCTTTAGAATGTACGGTCCTTGAATCCATGCTGCGTGAATGTACCTTGGTGGAAATATAATTCTGTCAGTAGTCTAAATCATTATTGTGGGACTCTCAATCAGAATGCCACCAGTCTGAATCTCTCTGAAAATATTATAATAAGAGTCGGTTAGTTAGATAAAAGCAGGTGTTGTTGTTATAGATTATTATTTGACATAAATTTTATACTCTGCAAGAAGACTGAATCAGACTTATTCAAAGCTGTTGACAAAATTTTAAATGTGAAAAAATCAGACTTTTTTAGAGATGTTGTGAAGTAATATTAATAACTTTTATTTCTTGAAATAATGATATCAATTTATCGTTGTTATAAACAAATCATTTTCTAGCGAATTTAGATTTTCCCAAAGGGTTATTGAGAGTTGATAAGATTTATTCTGTTTATCATTAAAAAAAAGAGATTATTTCTTTTCAAAAAATTTACTTATCAGAACTAGAGAAAATTAAAAATTAAAATGTAAACAAGAATTAATGCATGTTTTGAGAAAATTTGATTTTTTTAAATCATATTTTCATTACAAAAATACTCCAATGCGCATCAAATAACTCATAGTTGAGCAAGTCAAAACATCAACAGCAAATAAAGTACATTTGCTGTTGGGAACAGATACTACTCAAAGAGTGAATCAAATCGGTGTTTAATTTGGACTATCACACATATAAATTAACTTTCTAGGTAGGAAAGAATTTTCTAACCACACGCCATCTGCTAGAATTTATTGATACTAAGTATATTTTAGTCCACGAATTTACAATTGGAATCTTTGAGTATTCTTAGTTTCTTATAGATGGCGTATGGTTATAAAATTTTTTCCTACCTAGAAAGTTAAGTTATATATATGATAGTCTAAATCGAATACCGATTTGATTAACTTTTTGAGTAATATCTGTTTCCAATAGCAAGTGCACTTTATTTGCTGTTGATGTTTTGACTTGCTCAATTATGAGCGAATTGATGCGCATTGAAGTAAATTGTAATGAAAATATTATATGGCAATAATTTGTTACAAAACATGCATTAATTCTTTTTCATAGTTTAATCTGAAATTTTCTCCAATTCTGATTAGTAAATTTTTCGAAAAGAAATATTCTCTTTTTTTTGCTGTTAAACTGAATAAGTCTTATCAATTCTTAATAACCCTCCGGAAAAATCTAGATTCGCTAGAAAATGATTTATTTATAACAACGATAAATTGGTATCATTATCTCAGGAATTAAAAATTATTAATATTCCTCCATAATATCTCTAAAAAAGTCTGATTCTTTCACATTGTTAATTTTTTTTAACAGCTTTGAATAAGTCTGAGTCAGTCTTCTTGCAGAGTCCGAAACTTATGTTAAATAATAACCTCAAATAACAACATCTGCTTTTATCTAACTTATCGGCTCCTATTATAACATTTTCAGCGAGATTCAGAATGGTGGTATTCTGATTCAGACTTCCACAATAATGATTCAGACTAATAACAGAATCTCATTTCCACCCGGGTAAACGCCCCTGCATTCACGCAGCGTGGATTTATCAGGACTTTTTGATGTGTAAATAGACAATTTTGAATTTAAATATTTTAAATAACGTTACAACGTAAATTAAGAGATATAATTTTTAATATTATACATGAAAAAAAATTTATTATGTTATTTGATTGATTAATTCCTATGAAAATTGAGAATCGAGAAATATATGATTAAGAATCTTATTAAGAATTGAGAAATTAAGAATTTTATGAAAGTACAAAGTTTGGAATTAGAATTGAGGAATATTGTAAAATGTACAACAAGCGGGAAACCGACGGATCTGGTTTAGACTGGTTTATCAAAATGAATACGGCGGAAATATTATAATTAATATTAACTATATCTTTATTTACACTAATTACACTTAATATTTTATTTAAAGATTAGCTGATTGTTGTGATAAAAGCGGATAAGTTTATCTGAGCGGAATTGAAAAAGCGAAGCCGGTTGGCACGTGCTGTTCACAAACTCGGCACTGGAAAAGCGGGTAATTACTGCACAAATAACACTGAAAATTATATGAAACAGACCTCAATAAATTAAGCACAATTTAGTAAGCAACTTAAATTATTAGTTTAGCAAAAATAAGCAGAAATAAAGAAATAGCTAACAGCAATTATAAAAATGACGAAGCGACTACTATAAAGCGTGGTTGAAAAAAGATAAAGATAATAATCCGTCTTCTTTCTCGTCAGCTTCGGGAAAAAGGCTGACTGCGCATATCAGCGGGGCAAGCGGCCAATCAGGAAATTCGGTCTATCGATGTCGACATCGATAGCCAATTTAATAAATCGATGCATCTGGTGTGATCGTGACGTCAGTGTGACTTGTTTTGCGCAAGCGTCAGAAAATTCAAAGCGTTGAATTTTCTGATTGGCTGAAAGTTGCGGGAACCAGCGGTTGTCAGGTGCGACTCATTATTTTAGGAGTCCCCAAGGGGCGTATTTATCTCGGCCGGGCTTGTTCACCGAACAAATATTATGATTAAAGAAAAAATATCAGTAAGTAAATGAAAGCGAATTTATTACTACAAGTTATCCTCATCCCTTTAAATGTTTAGTATAATAATTACATGATGTATTCGGGCGCCCGAAGGGCGCAGTGAGAACAACTAGTTGATTATTAAAAAGTCCAAATTCTGGACGTAACATGTGTATATGTAAGAAAAAGAAGAAGAACAAGAAGAAGAAGAAGAAGAAGGAAAGGATTTATTGAGCAAAAAAAATATTATTATAAAATTTTTATTTTTTATAGAAATATTGATTTTTTATTTTTAATAAAAATATTAATTTTTCTAACTTCCCGCTAAGAAAATCAATGATTTTCAAAAAATCGGGAAGTTATTGGTTTTAACCCGTTTTGAAAAAATCGAGTTTTCATCAGATCTCGACGTTTTGAGGTCCTAGGAATCTTCCCTGACTATTCCTGAGAGGGTATCACTCCTTCTGTATGTGTGTGTGTGTGTGTGTGTGTGTGT